>VZSV01000176.1:143665-292720 GCA_013398735.1 Nothocercus julius | reverse complement strand
AAATAGAGCATCTTCCTACACTATACACTATTTCCTCTTATTCGGTTTCTGTATTTGACACTTTAGTATTGTCTTGCATAGCATAAATTAGACAAACTCATATGAGGTTTTAGAAATGAATAAAAAAATCAAATGAAATGTACCATAAGAATGATAATCACCTTCTGATTTGCATGTGCATACTTTAAAAATTTATACATACTTACTCATGTTGGCTCAGTCTCAAAGCTTTCTTAGGCTTCCTGATTAACCCTCTAACTTTTGACCACAAAGAACTCACATTTCCAAGCTATTCCTTATTATCAAGGTGACTGAACTAGGACTACCACAGTAGATTTGAGTACTGGCAACAGGTAGCCTTGCTTTAAGGAGAAACCCAAAAGGCCAAGAAAATTGGCACCTAAACAACCTTAACTCTCAGCCAAAGGAGAGGTGGAAAATGAACTGAGAAGCAACAAGCAGGACGGCCTGCGAAACCATGGGAAGGAGAGCAGATCGCCGGCCATTAGTGGTGCATGCTACCCTACTGCTTAGGGCACCCAGTGAAAGCAAACCTCGTTGTGCTGGAAAGCACACTGCAGAAAACACAGCAGCCCTGCAGAGTCCAGTGCAAACACCCATGGCAAACACGTCATCGCTTCAGCTGGGATCCTTTAGAGCCCTGAGTAAATCAAAGTGAATTATAGATAACAGTACAGATTGCCTGGTCTGCTAACAGACCATGTAGTCTATGAACTAAGTGCTTTCTGTCCATGGATATTTAAAATCTGTTAAAACTTTTAAGACACTCCAGAAGATAATGCTGTACAAAGATCAAAACTCATACACTGAGCATATGATGTGTTTAAAGGCCCTTTAATTCCAGGACATCTCTTGAAGCTACATAATTGCTACTAGAAAACAGAGAGAAAACTGCATTCCTGCCAAGGGACAAAAATCAGGCTGAACTTCAAGCTGAGGGTTAACCCTTTGGGGGATAGAAGGGAAAAAAAACTCCAACAACTTGCAATAAAGTAACATTTTCAAATGAAAATTTAGTGTATTTAAAGCCCCCTGAACTTCTTTTTAATATTTTTTTCATAGAAGATGAACTGCTGTTCCACCAGAAGACACTTGGCATCACTAGATATTACAAAAATGCCCATCACTTGAAATACTCAGACGCACTTTAATCACAAAAGAGTGCACTACCATTGTCTTTATGGGAATGAAAAAAAACATTATATTACATGCCATGATAGAACACACTGCACTTTTATGGTGCTCTACTAGAGAACACATTAAGTTCTGAACACACAATATTCACCGCTTACTGCTGACTTGCATTGACCAACAGTTGTTAGCTTCCCTTAATGAAAACACACAGTTCATCTCACTTCTCCCAAGATCTTACAGATACCATTTGTCACCCAGGACAATGCTCAAAACAGCTGTGTGAAAAGCTTTCAAACAGCCTATTTAACATATTTAAATGGATAATGCATTCAATTAGATTTTACATCCACAGCAACTTTAAATGAACTCATGAGTCCAGACAACTGAATCCTAACTGAATTAACTTTAAAACCAGTATCAACTTCACCATATCCTTTTCTGTACAGTTAAAACACGGCACCTTCTGCACTGCTGGGAGGGACAGAATGTCAGATGTTACAAAAGAAGCCAAACTCTGGCACACTCAGAGACCACCTCTGTTTTGCTGAATTGCTTCCAGTTCAACTGATGGGTACTTACTACAGAGCAGCACTTACTAGGATAAGGCCAGTTTATGGTTTTCCCTTCTCTGCCCAAGCGCTTCCTCCTTTCCCTCATCACACCTTTAGCACAATTGTATTGAAACTTCACCTCTCCACTCTCAGCATTACTTACAATTTGAGTAAATGCTCCAGAAAAATCAGAAAAGTGACAGGAGCTTTTCCAAATACCTGGAAAAAAAATAACCTCACTAAAGCTTGCTGAACAACACAGAAGACCTGAATTTGAACACCAACAAGATGAACACCAACAAGACCACCAATTGGCCTGTTTTGCCTGTGTTTACTTCTAGTCCCTAGCCCAAAGCATGTTTTAATATGAACTTGCATTTCCTTGTATTCTAGTCTAGGATATACATAAACAATCCCTGATCACTGTATAAAGATGATGGTACTTTTGCTTCAGCATCTGTACTGACTTCAATTGCCAAATCTTTGCTAAAAACATACAGAAAACTTCAACCTCATTACTTCTTCCTTTAAGTATCTGCAATAGGATTGGGAATCTGGTTCTATACTAAAAAAAACCTTTTCTACTCTTCCTTTGCACACAGATATTGAAGTAACAAAGTTCAGCAATTCTGCAAATCCATGATGTGCACTAACTCCAAGTGTAACTGAGGGGGAAAAAAAAAACTCACAGCTGCTTCACAAAGTGCTTTTCCATTAAGGAGGTCTCCATCTCCAGCAGCTGGCAAATCTTGATAAGCAGAGAAAGGCTAATGCTGCTCTCTGCTAAGCAATACAACAGATTGAGTCAAATAGGTGCCATGTTAATATTTTATCCGAGTCTACCATGAAGCTACAGCAATTACTGACAGGCTCATACAACATCTCAGATTTTTTTTTTGACTTTAAAGACAGCTAAGATAGTCACTAGAGATTTACTAATACAAAGCATTTACTTAAAACAGGATTTCTACTCAGTAAAGGAAAAATGCCATGTATGTCTTTGCCAACATGTTACCCATCAATTTCTGGCCTGATAACGTTCACTTCCACTTGCATCTTTCTGTTGTTTTATAGATAAGGAAGGACATAGTTTCAACTCACAAATTCGTAACATGCAATAGATTTGCAATCTGTGAATTTATGAGGAAAATTAGGAGAGGGACATCACTCTAGCACATCAAGCTGTTCCCAGAAAGCAGATGATCTTACAGGGGTGGTTCTGTGGCATCTCCTGTACTGATGAATCTCATTTCCATTTCACTGGGGAGTTTTCTAAAACATTCCCTAGTAAGTGCAATGACTTTGGGCAAGTTTATTTAAATTGTTCTCACTGATGCAAGACCAAAAGTAGATCAAATTATTCTAGGCATTTCACTCTGGATTTGGGCATGTATTGCATTTGGGACCCTGCCAAATGACATTATCTCTGTGTAAAACACAATTTTCTCTCTGTTCTACAGAAAGTGCATGCAAGTAAAACAGAAATAAGAAACAGGTAATTCACCTAATCTACATCTAGATGGTCTATAACCAGTTACACAACATCATCTCTCAGCTGAAAGTTGCATTCCTTAACTTATCTCTTTAGTATATTTAAGTTATGTCCATGTATTTACAAGGCTACCTCAAAGGTCTAGCATTATGTTATGTACTGAAAGTATCTTAAAATTCTTTCAGACTCCTTCAGGAGGTTTTGGGTTTTGCCCGTCTCTACCAGGGGCAAACTGGATTGGGATTGTTTTTACTTGCACAATAATAAATCTTACCTTAATACTAGACTTGTTTGCTTAGAAAAAGCCTAAGCCACAACCTTCATCTGTCATACTGCAGTTCAGGTTTCGCCCTACATAGCTCCCCCACTTCACACCAGTTGGGATGGAAATAACATTGCACTAAACAGAGCCAGGAGGCTTTGAGGTTTGCCACGCTCAAAGGCCGCACCGCCCGCTGTTCCTGGCATCAGGGCATTCTGAAGCAGCAGCATTCACGTCAGCAACGTCACCCAATACCAGGCACAGAATGTTACTAGAACAACGGTACTTTGAAATACTTCTACTTCAGTCACCTTTAATTCTTAGCTCACCCTGGGGCTTGTCTGCATATAAGGCCTCTTTACATAACCATATAACCCACCTCTGCGTGGGCTGTATCAACTCCCACACAGCCTCTGCTTAACAGCCCAGCAGAACCTGCCCAGTGCTGTGATATGGCACACGCAAGTGACCCTTGGAGATATAGGCACATAAACAGAATAAAAACACCTGGTTGCCCCACGTGCTTACTTAAATATTGAAACCCAATTTGCAGCTGACAGGACCCAAGGGCTGCGGAGAAGACAACGGCTCGTTACCAGTGCTGCTTCCAGGCCTGCTAGGCTCACAGCTGACGGGCCGCACTCCCTTTCCCCCTACACAGCCCCCTCTTCACAGCACTTGGCCTCAAGCCTCCTGTTCCCTCTGCTGGTTTTGTCTCAGATTCCCCCGTGCGGATGAGGAGGAAATCCTCCACACTAACATTTATATGTTTTCAGCACGCTGCCAGACTATGACGCCTGCTCAGGCCTTAGCCTAGCGAGCCTAACGCTTCCCTGCCCGCTGCTGGCACACGAGCGGGCTGCGGCTCCCGCAGGGCCTCCCGGCGCCGGCCCGGAGCAAGGGCAGAGGCTGCAGAGAGGCCCGGGGGCTGAGGCAGGGCAGCAGACACCAGCGCAGGGCAGCCGGGCGCGCAGGAGCCGCCACGTGAAGCTCTGCCAGGAGCGGCCCGCTGGAAGGGAGCTGCCAGCGCAGAACGCGGGAGATCCCCACACGGAGCAGCTCTACTTTCCCACCGCCCCAGTCCTTAGCACTCCTCCCTCTTGCCAGATCAGGCAGGCAAAACCATCTCCTACAACAAGAACCTGTATTTTTTCAGTGAGACCTAAGGCTAAAGACGAAGGTAGACGTAGGTCTTTCCCCTCATAATGGCCAATCCAAGACTGGCTCAGCCCAAGGAATATTCCATCTCTGAAGAGCAAGAGATGGTGGCACCTTGGGAAAACAGACCCAAACCGGGCTTTTAGGAAGTGTGCACATCTGTATAACTAATATCACTCAAGGACAACTCTCTAAATCTATAAGTGAATCAGCATAGGTTCCTAAACAGCTGATCAAGAAAGCAAACCAAGCCGCTTGCAATTCTGTATTAAGTGATTTTGTGCCCAAGTATGGGCCTCCTTGCTGTATAAAGGAACATATCCTTTTAATGGTCTTAGTTGCATCTTGGTAGAGAGGGTTTAGCAGAAGTACGTGTTTATCAAAGATTCAGATCTTGCTGAACTCAAGTTCCCCTTTAGCTCTACACCTTCTCTGAAAGGTGAGATGTCACTTTGGGGAGCAGCATTTGTGCAAGTGCTCATTTGTTTGTTTTTAATTTTGGCAAGTCCTATGAATCAAAGAAATCCTAATCGTCACAGTAGGTTCATTTACCTAGCTCAGCTTTTTAGCTCTCCTGATCTCTAAGTGGAGCATCTGATCCATGGAGAAAGCACAGAAGACAAAAGATAAGAAAGATTAAGATGATAAAATAGCCAATTTCAATTATACAATGTTGAGAGCCAAGTCAGTATTACCACCTGATATCAGTGCAATCCTGACATAAAAAAGCCTGTTTATCAGAGATGAGACAAGCCCAGGGACGGTTCTCCAGAGGGTGCTAAGCTCCCCAGCTGCTTCCTTCCCCACCTAGTATTTCAGGAGCACTCAGTGGCTCTGGGGGAGACACCAAACCCAGAGGCCCCTAAGAACACTCAAAGGGGATAAACACCACTTGGCATAATCCACTCAAATGAGAAGGGCTTAGGAAAAAACTCTGGAAGTTGGGAGGAGGAACATGGAAGACACAGGAAGAATAAGTGCCTTTTTTCCCCTGAATTTGTGTATTCTAAAAGCATGATACTTTCTCTCTGAATAAAGACAGAAACACTAACCTCTGATTTCTTGGCTACTTAGATATTTAGTGTCTGAACCTATCATCCTTTCTTTGAAAGACTGTCATCCCAAACCTCTTAAATTCCCCACACTTACAAGAAATTAAGTCCCAAGCAACATAGATGCTGTTGTTTCAGAAGCGGAGATACTGACTCACTTTCAGAAGTCAAGTAACCTGTTGTGGAATAGATTAGAGATCTCCAAGAATTTCTTCACACAACTCAGAAAAATTCAGACACCTTTAAGAGTTTAAAGTCAGCATCTACAAAGCAGACCTGGTAAACCCTTCATTACACCAAGCAGAAGAAAAACTACAAGCATATAATACAAAAATGCAAAAACACATCATGAGTCTGAAATATGATTTCCAATCCCATCACAGGTTTAATTTTAGCAAAAAAGAACAAGATATATGGAAGTTTCATTTAAAGAAAAAGAATCACTAAGTGATTTACTGAAATGCTAATGTGTTTTTCCTCTGTCATTTGGCTACTGAAGAAAAGTTATTTGAAGGTACCTAAGCTTAGCTACCTGGGTTGTTTTAGTAAGAGCAAAGCAAGTAGAGCATAGCACACTCACACTTCAGCTATATCCCTGCTGGACACATTTGGGAAAACACATCACTGTCAACTGCTACCTGAAGCATGTGACAAGCTAGTAGAGTGTTCCTGAACCTTACAGCAGACAAGTGAAATGCATGGACCACCATAAAATGAAGAAAAAAACACAATTATATTCAAAGACAGACCACAGGATATCATACTCTTGCAAGAGAGTTTCAAGAGCACTAAAAAAAACCTATGTCATCCATGCATGATACTTTGACAAGAATTAAAGCAGCTACTATATATGGAAAAATGCATTAATTATGGATATGTGGGTGGTTGACTTTTACTAATATGAACTTCTCAAAACAAAAAGCTAGACAGCACACTCTTAGAAAAAATATAAAAACACTTTTCAATAGTCATAACAAATATTACAACTTCTATGACATCTCACATTTATGCTATGCAAGTATAAAGTTGCAACATGAACTTACTTCCCTTAAATTATATGCAACCTTGTACTATTAACAATCATGTTTCTCCTAGCATTATTTACAGGCCAAATGCATTTTTTTGTAGTAGGATAAAGTCTATATGCAACTCTTGCTCTGTGCACTGACTACCTGCAGAGGTGTGTATATATACACACATAGACTTCAAACCAAACAGTCAAAGCAGAGATGGACAAATTCATTCAACAAAATGAATAATCCTATTGCATAAATTCTGTTGCAACTTCTGCTAATAAAAAAGTCAAGACTGAAAAGAATTCTCAAACCTCTGTATTTACTTCTGCTTTTCTACAGAGCTGAAGCGACAGAGAAGGAACATTATCAAGCTCCTGAAATGTGAAATGGAACCCCAAATTCTCAGTTCAACCTGTCTAGATAAATTTTTCAGAAGGAAGCCAACTAGACATGCTGTCACAGGAGGACACAGAAGATTTAGATAGGATTGAACTTTACTTGGCTTTTGCAGTTAGCCATCAGCTTAATGTGAAGCAGCAAATCACTAAAATAAAGGCTTAAGGCTAACTTGGGAATACATCTTTGCTTAGTAGGTGAATTGCACATAATCCAAGTGAAGTCATTCTCTCCTGATTTGACTGCTTTAAGCTTCAACAAGTTGTCACTAACTAGCACATTAAAGGCAAATCAAAGTGTGTAATAAAAAATTAATATCAAAGAAAAAATTCAGATAAATATTTCTATGATTAAAACTATTCAAAAACACCAGTAGAAAGTACATAGGAAAACAGTTCAGGTAAAGGAGTGGACCAGCTGCTCCAGAGCCATTTTCATTGAAGTCTTTAAAGATGGGTGTATAACTAACTGCCTAGATGCTTCTAAGAAATAAGGCTTTGTTGTCTTATATGTAAGATATAGGAATGATATGAAAACTTGTTTTAACCATAACAGATGCAAAAGTGTCTGCAAGCAGCAAGAGGATAAAGCTGATATGAAATAGTTTTCAAGTTTTCCCTAGAGGTGGGATTGCTGGTAGGCCCCAACCCCCAGGGGCATGATCTGCCATATTTTCTGCTCTCAGGTAAACCTAGCTTTCACAAAGGATCAAATGCTGTTAATACTCTTATTCAAAAGAAAGCTGCAGACTAAATGCAAAGGAGATGCTCAAAATGATTCCTAAAGCTTCTACCAACTTTCCAGTTTTCTTAGTATTTTAACTAAACAGTACCATCAGTTGTGAATTGCTGTTTCCTGTATTTTTTTCCATGCAGACCAGGATAAACAAGCCAAGACACCTCAAAACTGAGAGTAACCCAATAAGTGAAATTTTAGAAACACAGCTGAATTTACTCATGAGCAACATTTAGTTTTGTTAGGTTTGGGGAATGGGGAAGCTTTCCTGCATGTGCAGCATCATGGTTAACAGGTTTATTCCAGAATATCAGTACTGAAACTGATATTTAACTACCAAAAAAATTGGTATTTAACTGATATTTAACTACCAAAAAGATGTTTTCATGAGCACTAAGTTTCTGCCATTCACATTGTTACAGACAACAAAAAGTCTGAGAGCTCTGTCTAGAGATTTAATTGGGCCAAATGTCACATTTTTTGATAATCTAACAAACCAGCCATCAGACTTACCCATTATCTCCCCAAGTTGATTTGAGTATTATCTTTTAAGCAGGCTTCCAGATGTACACATGTTCAAGTAATGCAGGCCACACACAAAATAGACACAGAAGTTAACTTTAAGAGATTATGTATACAAGAATATATGCTATGACACCAATGTTTTAATACTTGCAGGCGATTCAAGGAGTAACTTCAGCAAGCATAAACCCCTTGTATCTATAACCACATTTTCCAGCATAAAAAGCCAATTACATATAAATGTAAAACACTGCACTCCTCAGATAGCTTTGATTTCTTCGATTTCTTTCTAGAACGCTTACATGTGCATTGCCAGGCAACTGTTTTGCAGATGCACTGAAACTGTTTGCCACTTCAAAGTCACTATATAGTCAGTGCAAGCTAGAGATTCCTGCTCATAAAAGCATTCCCATTTGGTTAGAAGTTCAAGC
Organism: Nothocercus julius; assembly: GCA_013398735.1. Classification (NCBI taxonomy): domain Eukaryota; kingdom Metazoa; phylum Chordata; class Aves; order Tinamiformes; family Tinamidae; genus Nothocercus; species Nothocercus julius. Next base: position 283,950 of record VZSV01000176.1, on the reverse strand, counting down.
ATGGATGCATATATTACCACCCTGAATAACACAGACACTCCAATTGTTTGTGCAGCACCACAGGGTATTCTGGCATATATCTTGATTATACTTCAGTTGCAGCCTCTCCCTTCTCCTAGCTCAAATCAGGTAACTAACACTTTAAAACATGAAGAACACAGACTTAAGGCTTGAGCACTTGTTTTTGCTGTTAAAGACTCCAAAGGAATGCAAAACAGAGCTGAGACTGCAGATCATCTATGCTAAGCCTAGAAAGGCATCAGAAGCCAAAGGAAAAATAAATCTATAAAAGGAAAAGGTAAGAGCACATCCAAATGGAGAGCAAGTGACACATGACATTCATTGTTTCCTTGAGAAACTGCTGCAAGGAGAGACTATTGCCTTGTATTTCTCCTGCACAACCCCAGTGATGTTTATTGCCAGATATTAGCTGAAAACTTGCACGCAAACCAGGTATTTCTGCAACAATAGCCAAACTTTTAGAGGTGCACAGTAAAAGGCAATGACATTAACTGAAGTCTCCCACTCCATAGATGGAGGGAAAAAAATCTCCATAATAAATCCAGCAGAGAACATGCTGCCCAGAGAGGTGGTGAAGTCTCTATTCATAGACATTCAGGCACACAAAGCCCTGAGCAAGCTGACAATTTTGAAGTTAACCCTGATTTATGCGAGGGATTGACCTCTAGAAGCTCCTCCTAACTTGTTTCACAATTTTGTGAGCAGAAAGCAAGGAAAAAAATAATTGGAACTCAATCACATGCAAGAACTTAGCTGTTTAAAGTAGGAAAAAAATTGGCCAAAACCACATAACTTAGAATCAAATATCATTGAGATTTTCTTGTCTTTTCCAAGCATGTTTCCATTTTATACTCTTTTCTACCTGATTCCAGAAGAGCCACAAAAGGAAAAGGATCAAATCTAGCATTTTTTACACATCCCCTTCTTTTCCACCTCTAATAGTCATTACTACAGTTGTGACAAGGACGCAGTTATTTGCCCCTGCAGTGCTCTGAGAAGAGCTCCTAGAAGAAGCCACCACAGCAGGGTCCACCACCATGGGACAGCCCAGAAATGAGTTCACATGGATGGAAAATCCACCTTCCACCTGTCCTTATATTGCCCATATGGGAATTATCATGGAGCTTTCTTTCATACAAGAGAAACTGGTTCTGGCAAATGTGGATAGCGCCTAAAGGGACAGAGACTGTCTCTTTAGACAAGAACTGATACACTGTTCAGTAAAAGGAACTGTTCAAACTCAAGAGCACACAAACAGGGGGAAGATCCTGCACTATACCTGAACCAAAGCCCATCACCAATGGCCCTCCATGCACCCCAGCCTCAGCCCTATTCCCCCACCCAAGGTGAAGGGCTCTGCTACCCTGGAAGCAGGAGGGAACATATTGCTTGGTGAATAGTGACTAATACAAGGTGGGACCTCCGATCCTGCTTCGTACTGGAGAGGTAGCAGTTACTCTAATGTCCCCTACCCAGCTCTCAGAAAAGCATCACATTCTTGGGACATCTTATCCTAAATCTGAATTACATAGTGCACATTCATCCACAGTTACTTGTTAATTTTTAAAATAAAGACCATGACTATACTATTTAGAACTTTACTTTTTACGAAGTTTAAGCTATCAAGGGGCAGAAATAAGGTATGCTGTGACTCATTCCTTTTCTGCCAATCTTTCTTTTGAAATGGTTAAATCCCTTGATAGGTTCCTAATCTGACAAATCCACTACTTGATGGGATAAAACACAGCAGATCAAAGCAGCAATGGGCAGCCTGTTGTTGACTTAAAAATTTAATTTATAGCACCTTATATTTGCTAATTGAGACAGATGAATTTAATGAAAAGAAACAAAAACAACAACTTTAACCTGTTCATTTCAGAATACATATCAGAATACTTTAAGGCAATTAAACTTCTGGGTTTCAAAGTCTGATGTTATTATAGATCCTGCATTGCCTCTTTAAGGATAAGAAACAAACCCGGCTAATCTGGTAGGCACAGACTCTAATAAACTACTCTCCTGCCTGCCTTTAGAAATGACAGCAGGCAGCAACTGACGAGGCACCCATTTAAATTGCACATGGCAAGTAACCCCCTAAGCACTTTTGAAAGAGCTTTGAGATTTTGAGTAGAAGATATGTGAGAAAAGCCAGCCCTGTTGCAGAAAAACCCATCGGGGAAAGAATGTTTCCAGCTCCAAAAGATGAACCCTGAAGTGCTTCAGAAACTTTGAGACTGAGGAGACAAGAACACTATTTCCAGTATTTGCAGAAAGGCTGAAGATAAAAAATAGCATTCACTATGCTCAACACGTGCTCATCAGTGAACCAACTAGCCTGACCTACAGAAGATGGAGTTTTCAACCTTCTGAAAATATCCATATCCAATCTCTATATCCAATTGGAAGCAGGGCTGCTACAGGGTGTGCTCCCGGGACCCTGCTCCTAGCACATAAGCTAGGGAGGGAGCTCCCAGCGGGACTGGCTATGCAGCCTCTACTTCACTTGCAGTGTCCTGGCATTCAGTGACGCAGCAGCTCCTGCACCTAAATGGTGCATCCACTTCTGCACCCATCAGTAGACTAGGGATGGGCAAAGAACTTGTTACCACCATCACCTACCATAGGACACAGCCAGAAAATACAAAATTAATGGTGCCAATCAAGTAGCTCCACTAGGTCTACAGATGCAAACATCAATAACACATTTATTACTGGAGGCGCTCTTTCAGAGAGACTATATCCTGGAAGTTCTTGTAGATTAAGTCCCTTAAAGATCAAGTATTCCAAAATTAGAATTCCCTTAAGAGTCTACCTACAGTTCTTTTCGGCCAAAAGCAACCCTCCTGTATGTTCACTGAGACCCTTCTCAGCTTCCAAGAGGCAGGTACACTCCTCAATAGCTACACCAATAGAATCATGAAGGCATGAAGGTTTTTTTTTTTTTTTTTTTTTAAACTTAACTGAATACATGTCCTATAGCATTTAAGTCTTCAAAAACTACTATGAATTCAGACTTTTCAGCTATCACAGAATGCTTAAGGTTGGAAGGGACCTCTAGAGATCATCTAGTCCAAGTCCCCTGTGCATGCACAGTCACCTAGAGCATGTGGCACAGGAAGGGTGGTGTGGGTTTGGAAGATCTCCGGAGAAGGAGACTCCACAACCTCTCTGGGCAGCCTGTTCCAGTAAACAAATAGTTCCACCTATAAACTGTGCAGAAGCAGCTCAGCAATAGGGAACAAGGGAGACAGTACTGGAAAAGCAGAAATTCTGCATGCATTTTTTTCCAGCTTGCTATCAAAAGACAATTACCCTAAAGGCAGCAAATCCTGATACTAACAGTATATACCATGCACGTATTGGTATTTGTTGTGTTTTCCTGTGACAAGTGCTTAATACTTAGGACTATGATCTTTATATTCAAACACATCCTTTGCTTTCAAGCTCTTCAGTAGTTTCAGCTAAGTATCCTTAAAAGGACAAATCAAGTCATTCATACTGGAATAAAGAATCAGCTGCACACACTTCACTCAGGTAATACAGGTCCAGTATCACCAAGCACATCTTTATTTCAAGTCCTCAGCAGGTACCTTTCTGACAATCTAACAACACTCCTCATCTGTTTAATGATCAAACAAGTTGAATTCAAGTTACTGTGTCTGGGACTCATCAGATCTGGACCTCTGAGGTTCTCATGTTCATAATATGAGTTCTTACTGGAGTACCCTTGCATTAAAAGGTACTTTTTCTAGTTTCTTTCTGCTGAAGACTTGTGTAACATCTGCAGGTTAATGACAACCGCAGGAAACCCAGGGCTGGAGAAAGCCACTCCTTGGAGCTTCCTTACAGCTTCATGAACAATGGAGCTGCTTGGAAAGGTGTGAAGAGGTGTGTCATTTTGGCTGTGTTGTGGGTGCTGTTCCCTCCCTATAGGTAACCTGAAGGTCTCCTCCACAGCGCTTCGGTCCAAGGTGGACAGAAGGTGGTGGGAGTAACTATGACTCTCTTATGGAAACCGTAGTTACAGCTTGGGTTGATTTGCAGAGACAATACCTCCTTGTGGTTCCCACTGAACCCCGTAGTTCGGGTGACAAAGGCTCTCTCTGCCTGGGGACAGTTGCTCCTTCCCTACTGAGCAGCAGTCATCAGCTGCTCAATAGTAAGTGAAGTGAGACACTTGAATTTTCCTAGTGTGCAAAACTGGGCCATAGCCCCCTGCCTCGGGGGTTTCTGTGTGAGGTATCCCAGTTTGAACTTGGGGGTGTTGTTCATCTGGGTATAGCTGAACCCCCTAGACCTGTGTTTGATCCATGGGGTCCTGGATCCTGAATTTCATATTGGTGGGGACTCAGATGGGGGAGGTCCCCAGGGAGGTGGCCAGGAGTAGTCCTGGGCTGGTAAGATCAGAGAATGAGTCAGACTATCATCTGAATGTTTTGTTGACATTTTATAATTCAGATTATAGTGTATGGGGAGGCATGATCCCTGAACCAATTCTCTGGGATGGCCTAGAAGATCTGCCAGAGGTTTATGAGGCATGGGTTGAAGGAGTCACGCCTCTAGAAATGGGAGTGGAAACACCTCCCAAGAAAGAGGTCAGGCTGCCTGTGCCTCTCTCTGGTTCAGTGATCCACCAGGAGATGTCTAGTCCCCCACTAAGGCCAGGAACTGGAGCTCTCAAAGTTTCTACTCCAATTGTGAAAGTTCCACAGGACCACCCAGCATGCCCATGCTGTGGTGTTAGGGTGACTAAAGTTACAGCTTTGTGTGAACATCTGAAAAGGGCCCAAGGTCGGAGACAGGTCTTCTATCAGTGTTCCCACTGTGGGAAGACTACCAATAAACATCACACTATTGCATGCCATTTCCTAAAATGCTCAGGACCCCCAGAGGATGAGGGTACCCTGGACATGCCAAAATGGAGCTGTGAGAAATGTGATCAAGAGTTTAGAACAAAAAGTGGCCTGCCACAGCATAAAAGATATGTGCATCCACTTTCAAGGAACGTGGAAACGATTGAGGCAGCTCATGCAAAAGGGAAGGGGATTCGTGGCACTCACAGAAGCTGCTGGACCGAGGCTGAGGTGGCACAATTGATTGAATCAACAAGCTGACTGGAGAACATTTGCCCACGAAAACAGTGAAGATCAGTGATAAGAGGCAGCAGCAAGCAGCAGCAGCTGAGAAAGCATCACCCAAGAACAATGCAGCTGCAGAGCTGGAAGGGGAAGCCTGCCCCACGATGTCTAGAGCAGAAGGTATTAGAACGGATTGTAGAGGGTTCATTGGTGAAACGATTAGTGTGGGAGCCCTACATGGACAGAATGCGTTCCAGAAGATTCTGAAAGATGTTGAATGCATATCAGATTATCACCAGTCCACTGGAGGAACTGATATCCCTCACAAAAGGGAGGCTCATTGCATCTAGAATGTGTTACCATCATAAGCATCTGGCCTAGATGGTCCCTGCAAGGAAGGAGAGAAGGTGGATGAAGTGCAGGGAGATCCATCAGGGACATTATCTCATACCAGCAATTCTTTGCGCTAGATTGCAAGAAGTTGGCTGGAATTATCCTAGATGAGATTGAAGTCATCAAGTGTCCCCTCCTGACTGAGGAAGTGGGAGACTTCTTCAGGAAGAGATGGGAGGAGGTCATCCCCTTTACCAGCTTGGGCTCGTTCCAGACTTTGGGAGAAGATAATTCTGCCTTCAAAACTATGATCTCCGCAGGAGAGGTCATGAAGAACAGGTCAGAGATATCTTGACGCTCCACCTCGGGACCCGATGGCCTGTCCCTAAGGAATCTGATAAAGATAGACCCTCAGGGCAGCTGGTTGGCTGACCTAGTCAATCTACGGCTGCTGGTTAGTAAGGTTCCAAATGAGATAAAGGTTGGACGATCCACCTTGATTCCAAAGTCGACTGATCCTGGGAAGATTGAGGACATTAACTGGTGTCCCATCACAACTGAGTCAATAATACTCAGAGTGTTCTTCCAGATACTGAGCTCTAGATTGCAACAGGCATGCCCTATTAATATGGGGCAAAGAGGGTTTATAGCAGCTCCCAGCTGCTCAGAAAACCTAAAGCTCCTCCAGTCACTAATAAAGAGTGCTAAGGGAGATCGAAGGACACTCAGTGTCATCTTTGTGGATCTGACTAAGGCCTTTGATTCAGTGAGTCATCAACATATCTTCCAGGTTGTGGGTCAGAAGGAAGTTGATGGTCATATCAGCAACTTGCTGAAGGATCTATATACCAATGCTGGAAAGATCCTGGAATTGGGACAACTGCATGCTGGATTTAAGATCCTTGGATTGCCCTGTTTCACTCCCCCACTTTCCACAATCCCCTTCAGTCTCGCATTAGATCTGCTGTTACGTCACCTGGATGAGCAGGACCTCAGCTATAAATACGGAGAGCAGTGTGTAACATCTCTTGCGTTTGCCTACAATCTCACATTGCTCAGTGACTCATGGGAAGGGATGCACAGAAGTACATGAGTGGTGGAGGAATTCTGTCATTGTACAGGGCTGAGGGTCCAAGCCTCCAAATGCCACAGGTTTTTAATCAGGCTGACAAAAGAATCATATACCATCAACAATTGTAACCCACGATCAATTGCAGATCAGCAATTGAATATGACAGATCCAGGCAGTTCAGAAATATATCTTGGCCTGGGGATAGATCCCAGGATAAGGCTACCCAAGCCAGAACTGTCTGAGGCATTGGCCCAACAGATTAAGAATATCAGAGGCACCCCATTGAAACCACTCCAGAAGGTGGGTGTCTTAAGGAGCTATGCTATCCTGAGGTTACTGTTTACAGCAGATCATGTCAGCTTGAGTGCCACCTATCTTCATTCCCTCAATCCTTCCATCAGGGCAGCCATAAAGAACTGGCTACATCTACCGCCAAGCACATGTGACATGATCCTATATGTCAGTATAGGGATGGCAGTTTGGGCCTCCCCACTCTGGCGAGCCAAATTCCAGACATCCAAACTCACAGATTAGCACAGATTGCCCAATCTGAAGATAATGTCATCAGGAGCATTGTGCTCTGAGAAGGAATCCAGGAAGAGATCAAGAGAATCTGAATTTCCACTGCTGGGTGTCCAGAAAAAGCTCCATCTGTGATGGAGGAGTTCCCAGTGACATCAAAAGCCCAATCAACAAATAGATCCTCATCCGAATGGGAATGAAGGGTCCCTAGAGTCATGTACCCCATTCCTTGGGAGTGGAGAAAGAAAGAAATATAGAATTGGGCAAGGCCATGGAATTTGGAATTTTGAAAGTGACAGAATTAGTAATGATTGACTGGTACATTACAGCAGCATTCCTCATTGTAAATTGATAACAGCTATCCAACTTCAAGTAAATGTGTACCCCACTCAAGAGTTTCTGGCTCATGGTTTGGGTGAAGGTGCATCCAAGGGATGTAGACGCTGTCCTGCAGAAAGGGAATCTTGTTCCCATATAATTGGCTACTGTCTCATTGTCCAGGATGCCAGGGTTAAGAATTTCTGTGGGGTGTTGGCTGAAGATGCTTGAAGACAGGAATGGGAGATTATATATAGAGAGAGAGCGCGCACGAGAACGAGCGCGCAAGAACACGAGAGATATCAAATTCCTGGGGTTCCCTATTGGTGCTCAAGGGCAATGGTACTCAGGCAATGACCAGCTTCTTTCCAACCTTGGGCTCTCTGTTAGCCATTCAAAAAGGATAGAAGGGCCCTCTGAGAGAGGACCCTAGCTATCATCTGTGGAAGTTATTCATTAGTTTGAGTCAGGGTAAGCAGACTTAAAAATGATGCTAACCTTTGTTTCTGTTGACTTCTAAACACCTAGTCCATCTGGACAAGGGCAAAATTCCTCAGGCAGACAACCGAGTTTGCTCAGTCATCTAGTACCTGTTGAATTTTGCTCTTGCTCATTCCCTGTTATGGCTGGACATGGGATTATGTCACCTTGGTCCAAATGACATGTCCATATTTAACACCAATTTTGACATGGCAGACAGGCTGCCTTGTAAACTGGAAAAGGTGCCTTGCTATATTGCAAGGTTCATTAAATAACCTGAAGGTCTCCTCCACAGCACTTCTGTCCAAGGTGTGTTAGATTTGCTATGTGCAGAGGCATATGCTTTCCAGGAAGTTGACCGATTGCAATTCAACAGTTTTCTGTGTTTTCCTTGATTTTTTAATTATATAACATGCTTTGTATTTTAAAAGTAGATTATTTCAGGGACCAAAATGCCTGAACCCTGAAACTAATGAATCCCCATTTCCAATAAATTTGAGTCTCTTGGTTGCTTTCCTAAACTGAGTTACATCAATTTTTATGTCAGTTTTGCATAACTCTAACATTTTCATGAAAACATGAACTGCCAACCTCAGCTATAGAAATAAGTTGAAAGCATCAAAAATAGTTAGGGAAAAAGCCCAAGGCATTTGTACAATGCTCTATCTATTCTTATGAAACTGATAGGGATTTAATTATCTTCTAGATCTCCAACCCCTTTCAAATAAGTTTCAAAGAGTTCATGAGTTTCAAAGAGTCTGCATATTTATTCTCATTTGTGCCACCCCTGAATTTTTTAAAACATGCCCTTAGCTGCTACAGTGTAAGGAACACCACTTTTTTTTTTGGCAAGTACTGAGCTCTGAAGCCATCATCAACAGCTTCCATACCTTGATTTCTCCAAGAACAGCACACAGATCCTCAGGGGACTGGTGCCTTCTCTCTCAGAAAGCCTCCCACTCCTCAGAGGCCTTAGGCCCAGGGGACATTCCCTGGCAGCCTGCAGTCCCAAGGGACACCTGAAAGCAGTTATGCAAACTTCTGAGCTTCTCCTGATGCTTTGATGGTCTAAGCCAAGCTCCACTGTGATTCTCATTCTGCCACTCCATATGGCCTTAGACTTCCCCCTTTTAAGGGGCCTTCTGCAGGTTTCACAAGTTGCTCCGGTACTCAGTGCTCCCAACAAAGACTCACAAGTACACAGGCTGCTCTGGAGATCCCATATCCTTGAAATAACAGGAAAAATCCTCAGCAGAAACTACCCCACTCTGCTCATGTTTGTGCTCCACAGAAGCTTTGGTCAACTCCTGCCTTCCTTTGCCCCTAGTACTCAGCTCTATCCTCCTGCAAATTCAGTTAATCTTGCTTCCCCAAGCACATTACACTCCATTTGATCCACTCTCTACAATGCCTTGTCTTCTCTCAGCCTTGGTCTCCAGTCCTTTTCCTTTCATTTCTCTTACCACATGTGCTCCTATTTCCTTTAAATTGTCTTCAACTTCATCTAGCCCGCTGCTTTCCAACTTCATCTAACTTATTGCTGTTTGTCATTTTCTGTCAACAATCCTTTACTACTGTAGTTCTGAGAACACTTTCATTACAAGGAATTTATCAAGACATAGGTGTCATCTCACAACATCAAATATTGCCGCTTGCAAGCATCTAAGGATGGACAAGTGTTAAAGAACTTGGAACTGAAGGTTCCTTATCCCAACAGATTTGAAAGTTCAGGGCATCCAAGCATCAGCATCTCACTTATGTAAGAAAAATCCCTTGATTGTGTGAATACTTGAGAATTCACTCAAAAATGCCACAAGAGGTTCAATGCCTGGTCCTGGTGCCTTTTAAAGGGTATGGGAAATGTGTATTTTTAGGCAGTTTCAGTCTATCCTCAGTCTAGTGCCTAAATAGCTAATATTGTCTTACACAAGAAGGCAAATACATAGGTCTAGACCACAAGTGAAGTGTTTTACTTTGTTTTGGCACTGTTTTCTTTTCACATCACACTAAAACACACATCTTGCAGGTGGCACAGAAGGTTCAAGGAGTGTTTCCAAATCTTCATTAAGAAAGCTCCTTTACCAAGTCCACAGCATGTGTGTGTGTGGGGGGGGGGGGGGAGTTTAAGGTAAAGAGGAAAAATGTTTATTTTCATATTCTGCATTGAGGAATTCATGTTGAGGGCATCATTTCAAGGGGGAACTGGCTTGTTCTAGTCTCCCAGCATAAGCTTCTTCACCACGTCTTTAGTACTTGTGTGTCCTAAGCCACAATGTCTTCATCTTCCCATACTCTCAGCATCAGCAGCTGCCTATGTGTTGCATTTCAAAGACTCAGTTTCCAAAAGCTATACTAACTGTTTTGAAATGCTTTTGGGACTCTCATCAACTGCCAATTCCTGCTTCTCCACACCTATCTTTGTGGTGATAATTTTTTTCCATATCACTTAAAGTTACTCAGCTGTACTTACCAACCCAACTGCAGACTGGCTGCCAGTGACCCCTGCCCAGCCAGCAATACTCCTCTATATCCTTTCTGAAGGCCCTGGACTTCCCCAATCCTGTCAAAGCAACTGCAGCCATCTGACACATGCACACAAGTCACTCAGCTGAGGTAGAGCTTTCACAACAAGCTAGTGACTTGCATGACCTTTTCACATCTCATTTGTGTTTGATGACTAGTTCTACCACAGAAATTGTTTCACATTTTATGTAAAATTCATGTTTTCCAGAACAGGGGTGGGGGAAAAAAAACACAAACACTACTTCACCCATGGTTGATGCCTGGCTGGACTTAGTCCCATATTCTTAGTGCTAAGTTCATCTTCTCAGCTACATTTTCCCCTTTATGAAAGAAGTTCTTTTAAATCATCCTGAACTTTTGTCACTTAAACTCATACTTTGAGGTGAAAAGCAAAGCCAAGCATGTCTCATTCTGTAAGCCAAAAACTTATCAAAGCCCTCCAAAGAGAACTCTGCCAGTTTTGCACTACTACAAGTAAATAACATATAGCAGCAATTCAATAAATTTAATACTAATTGTCCACAGACAAAGATACACTGGACTTCTACAATGGTGTGGTAGGATAAAGAGCTCTCTACAGATATTCTGACAAGTCCATTACAAACAAAAGAAAATAACTGAAAGCAGATAAGATGAAATGTTCTTTTGGAAATCATTATCAATAGTTAGGGGAAAGCAACTTCAGACCACAATAAATAACAACCTAGCAGGAATAGGTCCCCAGGCTAGCAGGAAAAATTGAATGGATGACTCAGAGGTAAAATTCAAGTTTGCATTACTGTTAAGCTTTTAATCAATCAGCTTGGCTGTATAGCTTTGACTGAACAGCAGGGCCATAGCCACCTATCCAGTAGGCCCTGCAATGAAACAAAACACACACTTTGTTTTTTACCAAAGCATGACCCACTATCTAGAGTAAACAGATCAAAGATGCAAAGATCTCTTCCCTGCTTTCAGCATGAAAAACCTCACTGGGACAGCCTGATGTTTTAGCCTTACCCAAAGCTCATGTTTCAGCAAGTAGAAGAAAAAGGGAAACACTTCCCATTTCACTTGAGGCTGCACCCTTCATCCAGCGTTGGGCAAGGATACAGAAAACCTCATTCTCACACAGGTCCACAAAGCACCTCCCAGCAGGCCCCACACTCCTGTCCTAAATCAGCCCTAGTCGAGGCAGATCACAGCCTGGGTCCCAACACAGAGCAGAGATCAACGCGCTAACCAACCTGCCATCCTTCAGGTGTGGCATCTGCCAGAATCCTGGCTACTTCTGCTCATTTAAGATCCTGTAATATTTTTTAATCAACTCCAATGTCCTAGCCAAATGCCATTTTAGCTAATTATATTCAATCTGCCTAACAAATCCCCTGTAGTTTTAATCTGAATAGGTTATTTTTCACTTCCCCACACAAAGATTTATGTGGCCATGTAGCACAAAACAGCTTCTGATATTTAAGGTTTTAAAAGGGGAAGTTCACCATGAGTCAGACACACTCACTGCAGGCAAGGCATCTCTCCCGTGGAGATTTAGAAATGATGCCATTGACGACATCATCATACTTTCTATTTGGGTCCAAAGCTATTTAATACAGTTCCTAAGAAAGTGAACTGCTAAATGATGTAATTTCCTGACCATAAAGATTTTGAGTAGATGCACAACTGAAAAGGACAAAATTTCTGGTGAACTCTTCAGCTGCAACACCTAGACAGAAGCTACAATAAGGGAAAACAAAGAAGTTGAATTGAATTTTGTCCATACTCTTTTACTAAATTTTCACACACTACTGTCAAGAGGTTTCCACAGCCACATGCCTCAGAGCTCCTTGGAGGGCCCTTCCACCCTCAAAGACTCACACAACTTGCTCCCATCTCTGCTCTCCTCTCTCTGTACCCTACTCTACCCATTTATCAACACTGCAGGCATAACCACTGCTGCCTTGCTGTTTAGCAGCTTCATCAGGTGAGGGAGACCCTCAGGCCTTCCATTAAGGCCATACACATTCAGTAAAACACATGCGCTTACATTTATGTGATGCTTAAGTTACCACCAAAATCAGAGTTAAGTCCATATAAAAGTGCTTAAGCTAATGCCAAAAAAAGTGGAAAAACAGGTCACCCTCCCACACGCACACTTTAAATTCTCATAGAAGTGAAGGAGGCTACAAGGTAAGAGGGGAATGCTTCTAACGCCACATCAGGCATTTTTATACCTGTAAGAACTTGCATGTCTGTTGTCACACCTTATTTAGATCATTTATTTCCTTCTCAGTAGCCGCTAGTTAACACAGCGGTTTCTCTTGATCACTAAATGAGCTGTCTCTTGCTAAAGCACTGTGCCTTTGTAGTGTAGATTCACACTATGTGCAATTTACTCCTACACTCGGTTTCAAAGAATCCAGAAATATGGGGACTGTTACACTGACAGTAGGAAGCTCTTGTACCCTACTAGGATGAGGAGGTTTCCTTGCTGGAGAGGAAGGGGACCTTGTCAGTCTTCACAGCAGACTGTAGATTCAGCTCTTGGTTTTTCAGTCAAAAGTGTGTTTACATGTGCATATTCCTCAAATTCTGCTATGCAGCAAGGCACAGTAGAGTACTGTGCTTAAGGGTAACCAAAGATCAATGAATAAAAACTTACAGGAGTCCTTCCATGAACCCCATCAACATGGGTGCTCCAATCTTCAACTCTACTCCTCCAACACTCCTACTCCAAATCTCAATACCACAGTGCCGGCACTGTTTGCAGCCTTCCTTCTCTTGGAGGAGCCTCTTTAAGCAGACACTCCCACAGGTCTGTGCTACATCCCTAAGACTGCATAGCTTGGATCCATGAGTGGGTGCTGAGCTGGTGAGTCACAGGCTCTACATAGATCACCGCAGAAAAAAGCAACACAGGGACATTCAGCCGCACCAGGGAAGGATTTTTAATACACAAGCCCAACAGTCTGGTTTATGCAGAACACAGTTATTTGTAAGCAGCAGTGTGAGCAGAGACTGCTACTCCTGGGCAGGCTGCCACATGAAGCCATGGTCCGAACTTGCTTCCAGGAGAGGGCTTCCCACCACCACCCCCAGAGAGGACAGACAGGTCAGCATTCACAAAACTGCAGGATGAGTACAGAGCTATGAATCACAGCACTCTGCTTCCAGAGAGCTGCTCAGCGACAGTGCTGCACAGGAACAGGACATGACAGCAGCATGCCAGCAAGGTCAGGGGGCCGCATTATTTTCATTAGATTTAACCAACACCCTGATGGTTTAACACCCCTCCCACCCCCCATTAGCCACACAGAAGCCATACTTCTGTCATAAGAAGTATGCTACCACTTAAGAGCCAACGACTTGATTTCTGCACTGAAGACTCAAGGCATGAGGTTAATACCCTGGCATACTTAGAAAAGCTTCATTTTGTTTTACTGTTTTTATCCTCTAATACTGGCAGGTCAACCAAAGCATGACTTGCTCCTTGACAAGTTGTGAGGCCTTTTCAAGAATATACTTCATAAAAATCATTCCCAGCACAGACTGCTTTTAAGTCAATTACTCAGCATTTATTGCTTTTCATGAGCATCTAAAGAAATAGACTGTTTTGGGACAAAAAGATTCTACATGTCAAGATCAATTTGCCTTCTGCAAGGCATTCACCTCTGTTCTCCACTGAATTTCTTCTAGTTCAGGCACTGACTCTCAGTTGCCGTAACCAGTCCCTTAGGATGCTCAGTTGCACAAGGTACTACAAAATCCCTAGCCTTGCCTTTCAAATTCTTTTAAGGAGTTAGAAGATTACTGCAGCCCACTTAATTCAAGAAGCATTCAGAAATACTCATCTGGGCATAACGCATCTTTTGACTTCCCCCATGAGAACATAGAGATGTCCTGCAGCAGCTCAAGAATCCACATGCTCTCTTCACAAGCGCATTTCTCAGTTTGGCTTATTTTCAGTGGACTAACACCTGACAGAACAAGTGCAGTGCTCAGTGTTGGTCTCAAGACGGGGGCTGCTCTGACAGTCCCCATTCTGATCTGCTGCACTTCTCCATAAGCAAATGGAGTGACCTGCACCCATCTTGGCAAGCATAGCTTGCCCCATTACACTCCTTCCCCATAAGGATGGGACTCATTTCTTTGGTGTTATCCAAGGCAATTATCAAAGGAGTGTAAAATGCCTACAGTCTTCATCCTACCAGACAAGTCATAAGCCATTTCTCCATTTAAGCACTGAATGAGTCAAGTGCAGAGCATTCCCCAGTTGACAAATTCCTTTAATAAATTACTGTGAAACCTCAGGTTAACTCTGTCATCCCCACAGGTAACTCCTGGATGATGGTGTGCTGGATAGTCTCCAGATTCATCAATAAAAACACATTTGACAGACTGACTTACTGACACTGATGCCTTTAATCAAGCAACATAGGTGCAAGTAGAAATGAATATGAAACACTTACTGAATATTACTTGCCAGCAGGACTACGAGATCACAGATCTCTCCAAAATAGCAGACAGGAGGAACTGGCAGGCTCTCAGTCATAGCAGGCAGCCCTGGTCTCAATGCTGGAAGTCTGTTCCCCTCAAGTCTGCCCCTCATGTTTTATCCCCAGGGGCATCTTGTCACATAGGGCCAGGACATGCCAGAAAGCAAGCTTGGGAGGGGTGCACAAACTCTGCCTTCAGTTAATATCTGGTACATCCTACTTTCCTTAGCCAGAGCCCTGGCTTCATATGGGAAAGTTTCCTTCAAGGTCAAACTACAAAAGTTAGTTTTATGAGCCTAAGTGCAAGGTGGCATAAGCAATCTGATGGGAATGCATGCAAGTCAGCATAAGCAATTTATATGCAAGTTACCTGTATTTCTATAAAGGCAGAACCATATTCAGCTGTAAGTCAGCTCTGACTTGGGTCTGTGGTTCAGGCCCCAACACTACAATCAGTCCTTTGACTTACAGGTGAATCACAGCTGTTCTACAGGTGTGGCATATATTGTTGGTTGATCTGTTTCTTCTTATGACCTTACAGATCAAATAATCATAATTTCTACTCCCTATACACATGAGCCATTCTATTTCAGTCAGGAATAGACATCCAGGCCCCTTCAGTTCCTCTACAAACATCTTCATGTGTCCCCAAAGTTCTCCTGCAGGAGTTCAAGTACCATGAGGATGGGTGGTCACCTTTCAACTTGCCTACAGCTTCATGGTTTCATTTAACATTTTACTCCCCAGTCTGTCCAGCAAACTGAGGCAAAACATTTGACTCAAGGGTTTTATTTTCTTAGTTTACAGAAGGTACTTGGGACAGCAAAATTTGTTCACTGCAACTTAGGCATTTGAAATTGAGTTGTGTGATTTCTTTAGCAGATTCCTTGCTACTTGACAAGCTCATAAGAACCAGGACAGTGTAGTCCTCATAACAAACCTAAGCAAGGCATTTCCAATAAGAGATGACTGTGATACACAGAATACAGCAAAGGCAGCTAAGGAATGGGAAAAAAAAAAAAAAAAAAAAAAAAAAAAAAAAAAAAAAAAAAAAAAAAAAAAAAAAAAAACATCACCAAAGCAAAGTCTTCTATCAACTGGGAGGAAAGTTAAGAAAGGCACTTACACTGTTAGATGGGAATGTAGTATAATACAGGAACCTTCAAGACCAAATAGATGCAAGAAAGGCACTTGCCTTCCTGCTTTACATTAGGCTTTTTTTAAGAGAGGCAAAACTCACATGAGGACAACTAATTTTTGGAATACCCCCCCAAAACTATGATTTTTGTTATTTGCAAAGGGAATACTTTAAATAAAGTTATTGGTAATTGTTGCACGTAAAATTGCTATTTGTTGCATATCATTTAACAGCCACTACTTTTTAAAAATTGTAGGTGTCCAGTAGTCACACATTTGCAAGTTTTCCTAACAAAGCAAAACAGTTTTCCAATTAAGATCCCTTTTTCTGTTCCCCTCCTCCCCACCCATGGAAGAATCAACCACCTTATACACCTCAGTTCATACCAGGAAAAAAAAAGTCTAGAAGCTATGATCACTGACAGACTAATCATTATGTTTCTCCTAGCTTTAGGGAAGCATTGAAACCACAGCTACCCTGAATTCTACACAGAATTGTGTCCAAAGTTACTTGCAGCTTTGTGATTAAGATGTAAACTTGAATGGCACCAGGCATATCTGCCTTCAGGCAATTTGAGAGGTGCTTTTTTTTTTTTAAATACAGCTAGAAGCAAGGAAAAGTTGCCAGCACCATAGAATCAGAGTGACTCTCCTGAAACACTACCAGTATTTTTACTAAAGCAGATCATCTATAATAAATATCATCTTAAAATTCCATAAGTAGAACAAAAACAACTTCAAACAAGTACCTCAAAGACAAAAACTGTTGTGTCACACCTCAGCTCTCCCTAAAGTAATCAGCCCTGCTCAGACAAAATGATAGCATTTTTTTTTTTTTCCTATTTTCAGAAGCAGATAATATTTTCAAGGAAGTCTTAAGTGTGCAATTTCATGTAATGCAACACTTGTATTTCCCCAAGAAGAGCTGCTTGTTTTCTCCCTGTAGATGAGCTGACAACATGCTGGGTTCAAGAGTGACCCCGAGGGAATCAAACACAAGTGTTGTTAGGTATAAACCCATTATCAGTCAGGAGAACCCCTGGTCACTGAGGTTTTTTGCCTTTATCCACCCTAGACAAATGAGCTATAACCAAAGATGACAGAGCTCTGCCTTCAAGTACTTCCAGGTTCTAAAACATGTGCAAGATGGAAGACCAGAGGAAGAAACAAGTATATGGCAGAGGGACAGCTTCTTCTTCTGTCTAACACAGAAATTCAACATTAAACAAGAATAGGAACTCACCAGGAAAATGCAGCAAGTTACAGCAGGACACTATTCTTCCTTTTCAGTCTTTCCCAGAACATAACACACCAGGACACTGCAAGGACTGGCAGCTCCCACCAGGCCAGCCACACCACAGAGGGACAGAGCCAAGGAAAGACTGCCTGAGCTGGACTTAAATAGGAGAGGCTGCCTGAGCTGGGCTTAGATGGATCTCCGGAGCTATAGGCAGGGCTTGGGGAGGCCCCAGGTGAGGCTGGTTAGGCCAGGAAGGTCCATTAGCACGTTCAGAGCCTGACAATCTCTGTCACACAGCTGTAGTGAGTTTAACTCATTAAGGAAAGTGTAAACATTATAAAACAGAAAGAAAAGCCACATTGCTCTTATGTAAGAGGAAAAACATCTCATTTTAGAGAGCTAGTGTGCTTATATGGAAGGGAGTTAATTTCATTTTGTCCTAACTCTAGCTATTCATACTCTGCTGTTGTATATAAATATACATATATAAAAGAATAGTATTTGTTCTGATACAGAGAGACCTCCTCAGTTTGCTATTCCAGATCAGCAATGCAGCATTTCAGGGGTGTTTCAAAACATTTCCACAAGTCAAACAGAATTTCTCTAGGTTGACTGAG
Organism: Nothocercus julius; assembly: GCA_013398735.1. NCBI lineage: Eukaryota > Metazoa > Chordata > Aves > Tinamiformes > Tinamidae > Nothocercus > Nothocercus julius. The sequence continues at coordinate 266,137 of VZSV01000176.1, read as the reverse complement.
GGAACTTTCAATGCTGCTTATGATTAACAGACAGCATGATACAAATTCTTGGTTTCATGAAATTAAAGGCTCATTACTGACATTTACTATACATATGCACTAGCTATAAAGCAGTGCAATGAAAAGCAATAGCTATAAAACCCACAACAATCACCAGTTGAATGTGTTTGCCATGAATTCACTATTCCACAAGTCTCATGATCCATTCGTATCCTATGGAAAATAATGCAGTTACGGAGGTCTCTTTGGAAGTAAGACTTCTTAATCTTGGTGTTGAATATTCCCAGATTAATATGATTTTCAAGTACTGGAAGAAGACTAAGATTCATCTGCAAAAAAAGCCATTTGCATTCTGAGTCAATATAACTGTTTCTCCTGGGAAAAATAAGGCAAATGCATTAACTGTTCAATGTGATTACTGCTTATAACCTTTATTTTCAACTGTTAACACGATAACCAAAAATGTTAGGGAAAATTTTAATGAAAACTCTATTCCCTTTGGCCCCCAATTCCTACCAAGTTGTATTAGCATTTCTAATTTCTAATTTCAGCTTTTCCTTACATCACAGTAGCTCATCAGGAAGCCAAGAACGTTACAACAAACTGAGCTGTATTTTCACTTTGGGATATAATTGTGGGCATTTTTCATCCAACTCCAGAGCAGACAACATCTGGCACTTGTCTGTTCTCACTGTCTGCCTCAGAGCTGTCTGTTCTGGTTGAGCAGCACGTAAGATAGTCAAAATAGCTAAGTAAAACTGGAATCTGCAGTACAACCCCAGAAAGTCTTTGCAAAATTTAATGACCTGATAAAGGACTTAGACCCCATATGTCTCACACTGGAGTAAACCTGATACATTCCATCACAGTACACGGGAGTGCGCACTACCTCTCTGACCAGTGTATCCAAATCTTGATTGACATTGTCCTCCTACCGATGTAATATGCTGTGATTTGCAGTCGCTGGAGGGTGTCCCTCTACATAAAGATTTTGGTAAAGATTTCCTGTGTTACAGAATTAGATTTTTTCATGGTGTTTTACTCTTCATAGTTAACAGCATTCTAGACCATTTTACTATAATATCTAATCACGTGTTTACCTTTGGCTTACCACATCGAGTACTTAGTAAGCTCACTGCCATCAAGCTCTTACCACTCGTGATGTGTTCTGAATGTCTGAACTTATTAATTTAATACAGAATTGCTGGGGAAAATTCAGACCTTGGTGAAATTGTGTTCTTTGCAGTTACAGTAACTTTAATAGCTAAAGACAACTGGTCATACAGCTGAATGCATCATAAACCAAATAGCTCCCTTTCATAGTTAACCAAACAGCTTCTTCCTCCCTTCCAGTAACTGAAGAACAAATTATCAATAATAGGCAGATGGCCATTAGCATAATCCATAAAGCCAGAAGACATTACAGTACTTTGTATCTATCAACACTGATTAGCAGCATAAAGTTTAATTAGCGTCTGTGAAGAGAACAGTGAGTAACAGGGAAGAGATATGACAAAGGAAATGTTGTTAATAATATACTGGATGTTTTTCAAAGCAAAATAATTCTCAGCTCATAGGCTATTCAGCAAAGAATGCTTCAGCAAGGATTGGTTCAGAATGCTCACATTGATCAAAACAAGGGAAATTACAAGTTTTCATACACATAAATTTAGTTAAAGCATTAGAATCTGAGCAGAAATAATCTTGTATGAGCTGAACCAATTCTAGCAGGCTAATAAAAAAGAAAATGGATTAAGGGATAGAGGCATCTACTGACTGCAGGAAGAAAAGGCTGCATATTCTAGCCTGGTTAGTGCTGAAAAACTTTCCTTGGATTATGTCCAAGGTCTTTGACAAATCCTCTTCTGGTGGCCTTCATTAAACCCAGTACATGCCTATATGTATAAAAATACATAAAATCCAAGTCTACAGACAAAAAAAAGCATAACAGCTTGTGTCTCAAATACGTATTAAGAAATATAGAAAAAAAAAATGATATAGCCTGAACCATTTTCTGTTTCTCAGCATTTTTAGTGATACCAATTAATTTGATACAGCTAGCTTGCTTTTCAGGTGAAACCAGAATATATTGACTATGTAAACACTGAAGGATAGATGTTAGAATGGAAATCATTTTAAAAATATATCGTATGTTTGATGGAGATGTTTGAGAATTTTCACTGGTTTACAAAAATGCTTAAGATAGCTCCATGCAAGGAAAATGCATAAAGAGCACAGAGAAGGCAACTGCTATCACTGGTATGATACATAAGGATGAAATACGTAACTATGAGGTGAGACTTACAGAACTACATCTCCCCAGCCAGCAAAGAAGAGCCAGGTTCTGAATCAAAGAAGATAGAAGAGTTATTTTCTTCCATCATTTATATTCTGGTATTTTAGTATATCACTATCCTTTTTTTGAATACTTTTCTATTAACAGCTCTTCCTCTCTTACTGTACCTGAGTGCATAAGGATGCACTTGCTACTGATAGCAGAGGAGAAACTGCAACAGATACTGAGTCTGGACATGTGTGGTGGGAAGAAAGATGCGGTATCAAAGTCAAGCACCCCAGCTCTTGAAGGGCAGTACTGTCCTATTAACCTGTTGTCGTTACTTATGCAGAAGACAGCGCCAGGAAAACAGGTAGTATCAGTGGATATGGATCTAAGGTGTTTTCTTTCCTTCTCTATTTGACCATAATGGTTATTAGCTCAATGGAGAGTGAGACTAGCTGGGAAACCTAAGGCAGAGCTGTCACTCAGAGGTGTGGGCAGATTAAGAGGCAAAAGGAATACCCTAAAGTTGCCAGTTAACATTGACAAGTGCCTGCAAAAAAAAGAACAACAACAACAAAAAAAAAAAACAGAGTGGGATATTTCTCCATTTCTCTCTCCGCTGTGCCATGTAACTCAGACTGCCACTGGTGTGGACAGCTATCAAAGGAGAAAAAAACAGCTCCCCATCTATGCTACTGTTAAGCAGGCAGCTGAGTGCGATGAACGTCTGTGCAGGAAAGAGCAGATATAGCCCAAAGCACCACAAGCCCCAAGTAGGGCAGGGAACCAGCCAAAGCTGGGTGAAAAGCAGAAGGGAGACACACAGTTTGTCAGGGAGAGGCTTTGCATCCACAGATGCCTCTCTGGAGGCACAACCTTTTCCTGCCAAAACACACCAGCCTCTGCTAAACGAGAAAACAGCACAACAGCACAAAGGCACTAGGTGCATCAGATGGTATAGCCTACATTGACAGAAACATTTGCAAGTGAAATACTGTAGAATTAAAGATGACCTGGGGGTATGTACCAGTATTCCTTCTTTGCAACAAGGACAGTCTTTAGGCAACTAAGCAATTCTGATGTTGTAGGTGGGAACTCCAGTGGACCTGCCTTTTTTCCCTCCCGAAAAAAAGAGCTAAAGAAAACTGCAGGTCACAGTGCTCTTCAGCTTCATAAACCCATTTCATTAACTGTGCCCATCTCAGCTGAAGCTCTCACATATTTGCACCTTCACATTTCTCTTCTCAAATCTGTTTTCTACTTCTTGTAGCCCATTGTCTTGCCAACCGCTCTGCTGCTGCATAGGATTGGGTGAGTCACAAGGCTGGAGTCCTACATGCTCTGCTCACTCGTACATAGTTCTCTCAGTCTGGTTATCTTGATTCTATTCCCATTTCCCTGTAATAACTCATATTTTACTTCAGAACACAAAAGAATTCACTCAAAAAAGCACAACTTTCTGGGCAGGAACACACGGGTCTATCCAGGTGGCTACACATCCAGGATAGCACTCCCAAATCATTACAGTGAGTTCCCAGATCCACGGAGAAAGGCAACACCACCTGGACTCTGGCACTAGACTAGGTCTCACCTCTCAGCTGGGTAGGTTCTAGTAAGATCTCCTAACTGAGGAAGGAGTCTATCATTGCTCACAGAATTGCCATAAAGAATCTCTGTGAAGGGACACTCGACAAATTCACCATTTGATGCAATGACCCTAGCTAGGGCTATCTGGATATATGGGGAGGCTTCTTTCTATTTCATTTCCTGTCAAATTGGAATGTGTTGGAATACACAGTTGGATAGGTTGTATAAACATATGTATACTTGCAAATCTATCTCCCTTTCTTCATTCATCGTTTCCCTTTCAAAGCTGCTACTTCTAAGCATCCCTCATCCCTTTCAACATCTTCCTTCTGCTTGGTAGAACTAGGTATACAAATTATTACAGAAGCAGAACACTCTACCATGAACATCACTTTCTTGCATGGCTCCACTACTTGTCATATCCACAGCTTGCACTTTCCTTTTGGATATTAATATTCAGTGTGTTTTCCAATTAGTTATGGCAAATTAACTGTCCTTGCCGCATGGCAGGCAACGACAATTCTGTTGGCCTCAGTAGCACATTTCATCTTGTGAATTCTTAGCTAAGAACAAAGGTATTAATATTAATTTTTGAGATAAGGTCTTATTAGGAGGATCTCTTCTGATGCCAAGTTCTATTTAGAGAGAAAGATGCTCACTTATGTGATGCTGACAGAATTTTACCTCCTTAGAAGGATGAAGAAGAAATCCAGTGAATTTTAAATTCAGAAAAAACACAAGTAAATATAAATACGAACTTTATCTACAAAACCTTTTTTTTGTTGTTGTTACTGATGCTGCTACATTAAGCATTGATTTCACACGCCTTTCAGTCATGACTGCAAGATCTCTTTACTGAATTGTAACTGTGAGATTTGAGCTCAGCATCATGTAGGCATAGTCTCCCTCGGTACCCCACCTTACATTTGGTTGCACTGAAGGTGACTGACATTTTTCTTGCCCACTGATTTTTGCAGGTTCTTCCTGGAATTATCATGGTACCCTGAAAGGGCAAGGTATCATCTGTAGACCTCACTTCATGCACTTCTCTGGATTACTGATGAAGATTGAACATTACTCATTAGATCCCTGGGCGAGCCCAAGGATGACTCTTTTCTACCTGGAAAAGTGACCTTTTGCTTCCTGTCCATTAATCCACTTTCAGTCTAAGAGACCTTCCTTCAGTCCTGAGGCAGTTTGGTGAGGCATGGCTTTCCTCTACAGAAGGATACAAACACTCTCCCAACTGACCACTTCGATGCTTGCACTCACGCAGTGATCTTATTTTGTATTATAGACTCTACCTTCTGTCTAGGATGTAGCTCCAAGTCATAAATCTGTAGTTCACAGTATTATTGCTGGTGCCCCTTTCGTAGACATGAAAAACAATTAGCCTCTTTCAAATATTTCTTGAGGTATTTCTGAAAATATTGGTGATTTACTTTTTAAAGAACCAGGCAAGTGCCCAGTTTCTTGTGTGCTGGATCCACAGAAATATGGTTGCATGAGAACTTGCAGTTACAGGACTCACTGAATCACCTCATCCAGCAGAAGACTTCTCCAGACACCATCTCCTGATTCCAAGATCAAAACGCCATTAGATCTAATTATATCCAGCCAACTGCAAAGGTGAAACTTAGGCTTCCATTTCATCCTCTGTTCAAGATCTGACTCAAATGCATTTGAAAGCAACAGAAGAGCATTCCCTGATAGCAAGTCAGGGTACTTAAAGCCTGCCCCTAACTTTTGCCCTACCTGAACTAATCTATTGAGCAAAATGTGGTTGGGTAGCTATAATGTCTCAATGCATTCACTTAGTAACTAAAAACCAAACATTTGATAATTAGCTCTAATTGACAAGATAATTCATTGCATGGTGCAAATCCATGGTCTTCTTGAAATGGATCACTGACAAAACTAGTAGCAGCATGCAGGCTTGAGGCAGTATAAGTGTCAGCTCCTTTTTGTTACAAGACAGCCAGGAAATAGGAATAACTTCCAGCCTTTTACAAGGTCATTCAGATTCTAGGGATGATCTGTAATTGAAAAGAGCTGTGCTGAGCTATTTATCTTCCTAACTACCAATTCTTTGTTATGCAATATTTCTGACTGCAGGTTTATTTATTAGTCAAATCAAGCATTAATACCAACTCAGGAAGTTGTTATATGAATAAAAATCACATTTTTTTCCTTAAATCTGAGTGAAATTAATTCAAATATTTCTTTTGCTTTAAAGGTGCAATTAGTAGAAACATTTTTCAATTGCTCAAGTATCAACTTAAATCTTCACAATTGACATAAAAGATGACATATTTTTAGACAATAGAATCGACTAGAATGTTTTAAATATTTTACAGTGTGGTAATTGCAGATCTGCTGGCGATAAATCAAATACTAGAATGACAAATGTTGTACTTAAATAATCTGAGGCAAACAATGTCTCATGTCTTCTGCCTATGTCAGCTTCAAAAGAGCAGATGTCAGTAAAACATCTGCCTCATTAAATCCTATGCTGGACTTCAAGCATGCTGTAGAAATTATTGTGCAGATAATAAGGTGAATTCCAGCCCTAGAACATCCTTTGTTGATGATATGTCAAGAAATTGTTTCTCTCTGGTAGCTGACTTTAGATTTGCCTTAGCAATGACACAACACATAATGTAACTCTAAAGATGCACAGTGCAACCGTGGCATATTTGTTCTCTCTTCTTTGCGGACTGTGTGTTTTCTGAAACAATGTCTACGTCAGAGCAGATGAGTCAGGCTCAAAACAGCAGAACCTTTGCCTGAAATCACAGCAAGGGCTACTTGATCTAACTTCTTTACTTCACCATAACTTTTTTTTTTTTTTTTTTTTTTTGAAGCTGTAGTTCCACTTCTGGGGAGAAGGAGGAACATGTTGACAGTGACTGTAATACAAATGTCAAATTCCTTCTACTGCACACTCAAAGTGATTATAGGACTGCAGAAGAGACAGCGAAAGAGGAAGCTCATTTGCAAGAAGCTGCGCTCGGCAGCATCCTTACCAACTTATTCATGTGTTCCCAATTTATTTCTATTTGCTGTCTTTTTAATATCCCAAAGATCAGAGTGCTGTAACAGTAAAATCTTTCTATTGAGGACATGCTGACATCTGTGTTCACAATGCCTAGCCGAAGATCCATCTCATATTTGAGTTATTTTTAACTAATAAGGCTATCAATATTCCTGCACTGCAAGTGGTTAGGCACACTGCAGTAAAAAGTCGATTCCTGGTTGCCAAGAGGCTTCAGCCTCACTAAAATATAGGAACAAATGTACTTCATTTCTCCTCACCTGGCAACATGTCTCTTTTGCAGGGTGTGAAAATTCGGAAGAAGGAAATGAAACACTCTCATTCTCGGATAAGGATAAAATATGATAACAAGAGGAGATGCATGAAAGCATGTTCATTCTTGACCCAGACATAACTCAGACACCAAGGGATTAATTGGAGTTCACTCACACTAAAGGCCTCTGGGTGTGACCATATACACGTTATTTGTCAAAGAACAACTTCCTAGTACACGTTTAATTCCTTTAACAATCTTGTTTCATTTTTTACATTTAAATATAAGCTGTCTAGAAGGAAAAAGAAAACTTTTTTTTTTTTCTATTAGGTCAAAATCTGGAGGTCACGAAATTATAGGTTTAATACATATTAAAAACAGATAATATAATCCGAATTTCAAAATACAGTCTAGTAAGAAATCCAGTGAAGTCCACAAGGTCTGACCACAGATCTAGGATAATTATTTCCATCTTTACTGATGTCTATTTATTTCTATCGAAGACTTATTTGCACACATGTATTGTACAGAAGCAAGTGATCAACTGTTCAGCAAGGAATTAGCTGGCTTTGTTCAAACTCAGGATAGGAGTAATGCATGTTTTTAAATTAGGTGATTTGTTACTGAGCAATCTTCCAAACTTGACAGAGGCCCTAAAAGGATATTGGATATTAAAAGTGAATTTTAAAAAGCATTATATTTATAGAAAACATTAGCGTTGCAGTGGAATTGAATTTAGTGAAGTGCACACCCTGATGATTAAGTACGTATTTACCTGTTCAGTGCTGCTAATAAGCTTTGCAGTTTCATCAGCAAGCTATGTAGCTTGATCTATAAAATATTTAAACAGGTCAAGAAGGTACACTTTTCAAAAATATAATATGCAGAAAATGCTAAACTTTGCATCTTCAGTATTGAACTATGCACCCCATCAGCACAAAAGTGTAATGGTAGAAGTATGTAGGAAAACCAGAAGTATCTGTGAAGTATCCCGCTTCGTCAGCGTATGGTACTCGGTGGTTATACAACCGAGCAACTGTCACTGGTGGCTGCCCTAGAGCACAGCAAAGATTTAACCACAAGTGTACAAGCAATTCATACATAGACAGCAGAAGGGCCGGAATCCTCCTTTCCTACTTGAATTTTCCACTACGCCTTCATAAAATCAAAAATAAAGATGAGAGAAGGAACTGGCCAGTGAAATATAGTAAGGGATTAAAAGCTACAACGTAAACTAAGTGCACACATAGGTGAGTGTAAGCTGGAGGGCAAACAGTGATGTTGCTAGAAGTCTGGTTTGATTTCTAAGCACATAGTGCCTGCCCCAACTCAGGTAGAGTGTCTTTGCTAGGCCCAGGCTAGCGATTACTCACCCAGACTGCAGTGTTAGCCAGCACCGGCACTTTTAGCACATATTTCTGTTACAGTATATTATGCTGTCTACTATCCTTGAAGAATATTAGGAATAAAAACACTCCAAAAACAAAATGGGCGGTTGCAACATCTGAAATAGAAATGGCTAGCATGAAAAGCATTTCACAGAAAATGCTAGGAAATGGAAAGATAATAAATAGGATTAGACTAACAAGTTGAGCTTCAGTAACTAAATCCTTATGTAATGGCCAGAAGTTACAGCCAAAGCTGAATTTGCTGTAGGCTGGAACAGTAATTAGATGTCTCAGAGCAGGAGGAGTAAGAAGGTGTTTAACAGACACATTATCTAGGCTAGGCTCACTATTACATAACATGTCATTATGTAAATGCTCAGATGTGATCCAGAACTTAAAAATGCTTTGTCTAACATTTATCAAATATTGTTTGGACACAAACATCTGAATTTAAAATGAAAAATGCAACCAAACTCAATCTGTTTGGCTCCATTCTGGAAAAGCTGAGTTTCCAAAGAACAGAAATTCAAATAAAAACTGGTTTCTCCCTTCCCTAGAGTGACAATTTCTCCTGCACATTAAAATTCCATGTAGCTGCAAAATATTCAAGGTTTGTGAAGCTTATCCTTCATTATTTCCTGAGACTATTACAGAGATCCTTAGGGAGAAATACGCAGATTTGCAAGAAATGCAAATTGAGAGAAATCCCCTATCCCTGCTCCACTGTGCACATCATCCTTTCATACAGGTAGCCCTTCCCTGAGAGAGGTTGAACGGTACTGAGCTCCCGTCCTCTGCAGGGCCTCAGCTCCTCACCGTCTGCACTGTGAATTCCCTACTCACAGCTGCTCGGAAGCCCCTATTCCTGGGGACATGTTTTTGCATTTGGCTCCACTGCTGCACATTTTGGTTCAATGAGGCTAGTTTACCAAAACATCCATTTCCCAGCGTTCTCACCTGTATTTACCCATTCTTGTTAATAACATTTGCAGGTAGCACAGCCACTTCTGACTCGCTGAACTACCAGTGCAACATTCTTGATGAGCATCAGCCCTGATTACTGATCTTTCAAATCCCGTGAAGAGAAAACCCTGCTTGCTGCTGACTAGTTTAGAGATTTGTCAGCACAAATCAATCTTAATCCACAAAAATGCATACTTTATTTAGAGTGCCTTAGTAAATATTTCTTAAGTGTCTATTTCTTATTTCATAGTACCACACATACCTCAAGAGTCAGGATCTATTTATCAGATAACGATGCTCCGCACAAGCTCCTGTGCTTGGCATTTTATTTGGATTTGCTTTTTCAGCACACCAAGAGGGCCGAGATCGCTCTGCTGGCAGAACTCTGGAGGAATGTCCGAAACATTTTCTTTTCCAGGTGAATTGGAAGGAGCAAAACAACACAAGACTTCAGGCCCAAGAAAGAGTCATCCCTAGGCTGTCCACAGGTTTGAAAGCAGGAGCACATTCAGAAGAAAATCTGCAGTTTACTTAGCTGAGGAACATAGGAAAAGGTCTACACTTGACAGCATGACAAGTAACTCTCCAGAAAAAAAAAAAAAAAAAAGTTGTGAAACTTTGTAAAATCCCCCTAGAATTTCAACAGTACAATTCCAAAGGGATGTAATTAAATAATTTTGTTAGTTAGTTTAGCACACTTAAACTATATTTCTTCCATTGCAGTCTCAAAACCTCTTCTTTCATCTCTCCCTAGACACAGTGCAAGAATGCTTTATATGCAGCCTGTTCTGAAATAAATATATGTTTTCATTCTGAGGTGCCCTCCAGGAGATGGGATTTTGCAAAAAAAGTATGAAAAACTCACTCCCAAACTGAAGCAAATTTGGCTAGTATTAAATAACTGCTTCTTGATGTAGTTCTGTGTGTAGTGTTGTTAACAAGCACAATATTAGACTTCAGTGCGAACAGTTTTAACGTGGTGCTTCACTGCTCCCTAAAACTTACCTTCCCAGCCATCTAACCTGTAGAGTTTATTTTTGCACGGCCTTTCTTGCTTAGAACTCCCAGCTCTGAATGCTCAGTAAAGATCTTCAGCTCAGGAGTTACAAGAAACCCACTACCACTTCTGGTACTGCCTTGCACAAAGCGCATAGCTAGTGTTTCCAAGCAGGCCACCACTAAGGTAGTCCACAAACATGGGCAAGTGGCCAGGTAGGAAGTGCAGCTAGTGATGACATGGGAAACTTCTTCATCTGACCTCCAAAATAGACACAATGAGGCAGCAACTGGCTACAAATTGCAAACTGCAGCAGCAAGATGTGTATGTCTGTGCCCTATCCATGGGCCACTGCATGGACATGGAAATAGCACCTGGAGAAAGAAAAGTTCTCAATAAATTTCAACTCATATAATTTTTAGGACAATGGCAGAGATGTTTTATGGTACTAATAAAAGGCCCCTGAATAGTCTAATGAAAATAATTAAAAACAGACAAAAACAGATGCATCCTCCATAGAGTTGGGCCTCATTTATGAACATTTGTCAGTAAGTGTAGTTCTCTCTGACATCTATTCAGTTTTACTCATAGCAATGAACAATTCCACCGAATCCTCTTGAGTCGCAAGTATCAGCTACAGCCTTCCTGAGTGATTTATAGGTGGCCACTTCTCTGCACTTTTAAATAATCTGAGCAGCAGCAGATGGACGCTCACAAAATATTCTTTTTGTTGGAAGAATCCAGACAGCAGCTGAGCAAATGGCAAGAAAAATTTGCTATTGCATTTCAGCAGCTTTGCTCTTTGGTAACCTGAATTTTACTTACATTGGCAGATAGCCAGAACTCATTGGCGTCAGCAGGAATCTTTCCATTTGCTTCAGTAGCCTCTGGATTAGTTCCATATTAGCTTTCAGATTTGTTCAGATGTTTCAGATATATCTGATATTTATTTTCAAGGGCACAGAGAGCAGAATAGCCTGTTTGCTGAACGTAATTTGATATAATGTAGTTTAGCATGATAATAATTACAAAATTCTTTCCTTTTTTGGTTTCTTGCTTACATTTGTGCTAATCAAATAGCAAACTCATTTGTATCACCTAGACAATAAATGACTTGCCTAAGGAAGTAATGGCTGAATACATCATCCATTTTCTTACTGGAACACTTAAATTATAACTTTATTTCTAAGTAAAAAGACATGAGCTGAAAAAACAGTGACTTCATAGAACCTCAGTTTACACTTTCAGAGACTCTCAGTGTTTGACACTGTTACCATGTGAAAACAATTCTTCAAATATATAACTTGATAACAATGATTTCTGCACTGTTTAGAAGAGTTTAAGCATTTGTGAAACTAGATGCCCCTGAACTCTCTGCTTTAAATTCATGTAGCCCAGCACAGGGAGAAGGCGGAAGCGCTGCTCACTCCTCAGCAGGAAGGCTGCACCTCTGTAGAGAGCTAAGCAAAAAAATCCTGAAATGGTTTCATTCGCTGAGGATTCTAGGCATTGAGCAATCAATATGCTAAAATAAGCAAATGATTAATAAGACAATTGAAATTGAAATCCTGTTTAGCAAAAAGCCATGTCTGCACAAGTGGGAATATTTTAAGTCGGATCAGTTCAATAGCCCTTTCTTAGAGTGATACCATGCCATATTAGGTATGTCCAAATGTATCACCAAACCTAAAAGTTCAGTAAAATACAGCTGTTGTGCTGAGACAGATAAAGGCTGTAAGAGCTAGGAAGAGATACAATTACTTGTGCATAGGAAGTCAGTAGCAGAGTTGACTTTATGATAAATCCTACTTCTCTAACTTCAACCCCTCCAGCAAACGCAGTGGCAACAGCCTTTCCCACAAGCAGCTCAGGATACAATTTGGCTCACTGGCCACAGCCAGGAATGGTAGAAATGTATTACCTAGTAAATCCCAGTAGGAATGACAGACGTGCTTTTACCAGCTGCTCAATAATATTGCATAGCAGAAAAAGCTGGCCAAAAAAAGCTTGGTAGCTGCCAACCCCAGTGCATCTTCTTTCTAAGTGGGAGCAATCTTGGCAAACTTCCATGCTGAAGTAAAGCCTGTCCGATCCAGAAAAAAACTAGTGTGTGCCAGAGGGTACAACAAAATCTGCTAGATACCATTGCCTCTCTGTAATCTGTTTACAATCTAATTAACGCTTCTCACATCCCTGAATCATCCTAATAAATTAAAGATGTAATAAATTCTCTTCTGGTTATCAGTGTCATATAAGTATTGTCCAAAAAAAAAAAAAAAAAAAAAGTTGATAGTAAAATAAATAAATAAAGAGGATGTGAGGATGTCAATAAAACTGCTACTACAAATCGAGTCCTTTAGGACACTCCAGTCAAGCAAGAACTCCAAAGCTACCTCATGATCCCTGCACTGACACTGTTAATAGATATTCCTACCCTTTCCTGATTTCTATCTGATGAATTAAAATTATCAATATAGGGAAAAATCAAGACAATGAGTGCTGTTTGGTATAAATCATTGATACCTAGAGTAATAAAAGAAAGGTGTATTTACAGAATATATGCCAGAAATGTCCAGGCTTTCTTCAGCATGGGGTTTCATAAATGATTCCAACATACTTTGCTGCACCTGAAAACACTTTCCATTTTGTAGGTAGACATGATGGCACCAGTTTGAATTCAAGATCAGTTACAGCACTGAGAGGTAGAGTAGCAAGTTGACCACAAAGCAGCCCTCTGAAAAACAGGATCTGAACCCTGCCCAATGGAGCACGTAGCTTTTGGCAGCACAGATACAGGCTGTCTAGCCAACAACTTTCTTCTGGGGCTTAGGAGGATAACTCTGACAAAAAGGCAACGGGGCATCTGGAAGCCAAGTCCTCCATGCTGCTCACATTTTACTGATGTCTTTGCTACAAAAATCTTCTGTGTTTTTTTGATAGCTACACCTAGTGCTCTGCCTGCTATTGACTCTCTATTGAGAGCTCCGTCCGATTAAGTTAAACACTGGGAAGAGCTATTTACAATGAATAAGAAGAAAAAGTAATGCAAGATGTGATCCTAACAGTCAAAAGACACCTCACAACACCTTATTAGGAAGCAAAAAAACAATTTTCCGTACTGAAAGCTGCATGGTTCCATCTTTCACGCTGATTCTGACTGAGTTTCACATCTAGGGCAGCAAATTTCTTTCTGCTTTTTATAAATGTAACTCTTTCTTTCTCAAAATGGAATTCATATGCTCTGAATAAAACAGAAATGTTAATAAAAGAATCTTAAGTCTTTGGTGGGAAATCACAAAAGGCATAATCTTGTAAATACATCTTCAGACAGTTTTTTCTATTCACAACAGTTTCTGACAGAAACGACCCAGTACTGCAAGGTTAGAGACCATTTAATTACCAGCTCTCAAGGTCCTAGTGAATGTCAGCCATAGTATCATTGAAATATCTTCCTGGATAGGTTCCTAAAGTTCACATTTTTCATGACTTTACACATTAGGATATTATTATGGTAAAACAGGGGCTGGCAAAAAACTGCTGTTTCTTTCAGCCGATGATAATTTCCAAACTTTATTCTAAAGAAAGGTCTTATCTCATCAAAGCATGCTACAAACCCATCAAATTCTTGTTCCCACTTAAGCCGTATGACATTGTATAACAGCAAAGTTAAGTAGTGTGACTGATCTTCATCAAGGAGTGTCTGGAACTGGCAGTAGTTCAGCACTCAGACCACAGTCCAATTTACAGTTTTGGCAACTATTTCCAGGATATTCTCCAAAATCTTGTTCCTGTCTTTGAGACAAAGTGCCTCTTAGCAAAGAGTCAGTGAAGCTGGACAACTGGATGCTTCACTCCCTGCACAAAAGCAAATCAAAAACCATTTTCAGTGCACCACTAACAGCCACTGAGAAAGAACTTCTTCAAGCTAATGTTTTCCCCAACTTCCCTGACTCACTAGAGCTGTCACTGCGTTTTGCCCAGGAGCAGAGAGAGCCACTGCCATCAGTTAGCAGCCACTTCAAGCTCAGTGTGGAATACAGCAGCCTTCTGAAAACCTTCACTTCGATACTTGCTGACACCTTCAGAAATATATGGGATACTGTCCTTGACAGTACAGTAAATCAACTAAGGCTTTTTTTTGCTATGGTTGTGCAATTTTTTTGCTGTCAGGTATGTCTTCAAACAAGCTGTTAAAACTACGCAGCAAGAACCCCTTGACGAACTCACCATTGAAAAGTGAGTTACTAGTCTTTATAGCTCAGCGTGGAAATGGAGATTTTCCTCTATCAGTTCACTTCATTCTATGGACAACATGTGAGTCCAACAAAATGGCACAAAACTGTACAAGTGACTATGGGGGTCTCCTCTGAAGCATCAAGCATTAAATCATCTAGTTCTGCTCACAGTTCCAAATCTGTGGCCACACATGGTGCTCTGGCATGTGCAGCTGTTACCTTAGGTGTTACAAACATCTCCCATTCCCCTCCATGAAGGGCACCCCCAGCCTAGCCAAGTGTCATCCCTACCCCATTCTCCCAAACTTACCTGAGCAGAAAACAGACAAACAAAGAATAACCAAAGGTGTTTAAAATAAACCGGATCCTATCCACAGAACTGGGTAAATGTGTAAATTATACATATATTTACGCCTACGGAACTGATGGGTAGAATGATGACAAGCAGTGGTGGGCACTGACGTCTTGAGCGTGACGCGTCCGGGACAGACGTGTCTGACATCGGTCTCGGGCAGCAGGGAGTAACTTTATTTGGAAGTGCTAATGTCTGATGGATTGCAAACTCAGATACGCATGCTACTGTAAAAGTCATGGTGGACAACATAGGGCATACATCAAACATTTATGTATGGTGTTTAATTAAGAAGAGATTTTTGTAGGGAACACCTTGTCTGAAATTTAAGAAAATGGGGGAAAAAAACACATAACACAATAAATGAGAAGTTTTGGGGACAAGGGAAGGAGAGATGCTGGTGGTATGTTAGAATTAATCCATTGCTCTCAATTGCTCGGAATCCATTTCACCTGTCTGGACATATTTAAAATATCCCTACATTTCCCAGTTGCTAAAGAAACGCAAAGAGGCAGCAAAGCCTACAGGAAATGTTCCTTAGCCTTAACTGCGGGCAGCATGTCCTCGACGTCCCAAGTAAGCAGGCTCCTGCGGCCTGCCAGCTTCCCAGCCATCAGCAGAGCTGCAACGGCGGCCCCCAGCCATGACAGGAAGCCCACAAGAAGCCACCAGGTGAAGTGCAGCCGCGTCCCGCCAGGCCTCGGGCCTGAACCCCACGTGGTGCAAGGCGGCCCATGAGCAGCAGCAGCCACAGCCGCAGCGCAGGCCGCAGCCGCAGCGCAGGCTGCAGCGCAGGCTGCAGCCGCAGTGCAGCCACAGCACAGGCCGCAGCGCAGGCCGCAGTGCAGGCCACGGCCGCAGCGCAGGCCGCAGTGCAGGCTGCAGCCGCAGTGCAGCCACAGCACAGGCCGCAGCGCAGGCCGCAGCGCAGGCCACGGCCGCAGCGCAAGCCGCAGTGCAGGCTGCAGCCACAGTGCAGCCACAGCACAGGCTGCAGCTCAGGCCGCAGCCACAGTGCAGCCACAGCGCAGGCTGCAACTCAGGCCGCAGCTGCAGCGCAGGCCGCAGCACAGGCCGCAGCACAGGCCGCGGCACAGGCCATGGCCGCGGCGCAGGCAGCAGCGCAGGCAACGGCCGCGGCGCAGGCAGCAGCTGCAGCGCAGGCCGCAGTGCAGGCCGCAGCGCAGGCCACGGCCGCAGCACAGGCAGCAGCCGCAGCACAGGCCGCAGCGCAGGCCGCAGCCGAGCACTAGGGCCCTGCCGAGGCACCGTCCAGCTCCCCTAGCACACCTCGCACCGCGTCCCTTTACAGCTTCAGCCCTGGCTTTCCAGCCTCGCTTTAAATTTGGGGGAAGGAATGCATATATAGGCAGGGAAATTTTTAACTTTTTCCCTCTTTATCTGGCCTACACAAAATTCACATTAAATATCTGTGGAGATAACGTGCCCCAGAGTGTGACTGAGAGTAGTTAAACTGCAGCAAAGAAACACGGGCCTAGATGGATCAAAGCACTTACAAATGTTAACAGTGTTTGTAATACGTAGCCGTATTGCTACATTTAAAAGGTATTCCTTACTTAAGCATTCCTTAAAGTTATGGAACTAAATAACACAGATTTGCACAATTGAGTATGCTTGATAGATGAACTGGGGAGAGTATCTTGTAATGAAGAATATGTTGTTTATAATGTTAGTATTACGGAATTTTAACATATTCCAATCATAGTCTGAAAAGCCAGCTGAGAACACTTTAGAGGTACTGAAAATAGTAATATTTGAACAGTGGGGGGCCAAAGAGATACAGTGTACTTAATAATGGTTATTTGGTGAATTACAGGGTACAGCCTCCGCATCAAATGAACTGAAAAAAAAAAACTTAAATCTATCTGACAGATTTCATCGTGTTAATGTCAGCAGGTAACACATACATATGCACAGATTACCTAGTCCTTACACTTAACGGAGAGGCAAAACATCCCTTGGAGGTGATTTAGAGTCAGTGTTGCAATTGCAATTGAACTGAAAGAAGAACATACAACCCAACTGTACACATTTTGCTGTTTATGTTCTTCCTTCCTTCCAAGGAAAGCTGGAAGCTTTGGCATTCCAGCAGAAAGCAGATTACACTGTCACAAAACTCAAAATGTCACACCAACTGTCACTGAAAACAGTATTTTCTAATAAATTTCTGTATTATTTAAAATGTTGTTCAATAAAGATTCTTCCTAGCGTCTTCCAAACCCACCTACATTAGCAGATATTTCAACGCAGCTGCTTATATACATGGATTGGCACAGTGAAACTCTTCCTGTTCAGACCCCTGAAACGATAATAATTCAAAGCATCATCATCATGAAGAACAAATGCCTTGAATAAAGAGATTTAGGTCCAAGAAGAGAAGTGAAATACTCTTGCAAAATTAGAATTATCTTCTTTTTAAAGGATTTCTTTTAAAAACTTTCCTATTCCAAATGTGTCTCTCCAAGACGACAAATCAGAAGAGGATGAAGAAAAGTAAAATGTTAGCAAGAGATGCATGTGATGAGATGAGAAAACCTATAAATAAAAGAGTAGGAAAGTAAGCCAAGGTAAAGGACATCTTTAAGACATAAAATTCTGGTGATTACATAGCTCATTACAGTAAGAAGAGAAAGAAATTGGTACTTGTAGAATTGAAATGAAAGTATGATTAGTATAGCAAATTGAAAATGCAAATAAAATAGTAATTTGATAACTACAAGACACAGTAGCATAACCTTTATAAAGTAAGACAGGCATTTGCATTGATTTGCAGATTCATATAAGAGGAATAGACGCAGTCTATGCTATGCAACTTTTCTGACAGTCATTTAAGTTTAGGTGCAAGCAGGCTGACAGCCATTTTAACAGTTGTTACATGGTGTTCTGTGCATTTTCTTCATTTATGCTAGCAAGTGAATAGGGAGATCCCACCCCTTCCCCCTCTTGTGCACTCTGATGAGCTTCTTACCTACTTTAAAGCAGTGATAATCAAATACATTTGGAATGATGGTGCACATTGTTCTTAATGCTTTGCTTGAAAATGACTTGTTTGAAATATGCATTTTTATTTCTAAGTTGCAAAGTGAGTTTAATGGACAGAATTATATCATGAATGTAGATGCGGAATTTTAAGTTTCTGAAGCAACCAAATGTGGCTCGAGAGGCTTGTGGTATGTGTAACATCCATGTGGATATTGCATATTCTCAGCAGTAAGAATCTTTTTACTTATCTTGTTTGTGAGTAGTAGGCATCTATCAGGAGACTTGATCTAAACACTGCAGATTTAGAGGCTTAGAATGTATGCATATAGCTTATTAAAAACACTAGAGGGAGGCAAAAATATCTGACACAATCAACCAGCAGGATACATAAAATTTTCAGAAGCAATAAAGACACTTTGAATGAAGTTAAATGTAAAATCATAGGAAGACAAGCCAAGAATTTGGAGAAGGCATGAAACCTAAACATAAAACTTATTATAAAAAATATATTAAAGGGACTACACAGAGTCATCTGATGATCAAGTGGTAAAAGAGAATGTCTATAAAAGATACAACCATGTACACCATGGAGGATCTAGGAAGGTACTCTCACTGGGAATGTTAACTGAAGGCAACACAGTGATGGATGTGCCTCAAAAATAAATATTCATTTGAAGAACTTATGGAACAAATGAACAGTAGCAAATTGCCAGGACCAGATGGTATTTACCCAACAATTAAAAGTAGCTTGATAGAAAATAAATAAGCTACAACTACAGTGGACAACCTCTCACTTAAATCTGCCTCTGTCCCAGAGGACTGCAGGCTGGCTAATATGATGTAGCATTTAAGTGCCATAGAGAAAGGCAAAGAGAAAAAGGAAATATCTCTTCCTATCAAATGCGGTTAAGCCTTGAAATGCTCTGCTGCAGAATCCTGAAGATGCTAAATGTTCACACAACTTGGGGAACTAATTGAACAAATTCACCGAAGAGAAATCCATTGTTATAAAACACATCATTTCTGGCCCAGTAGGACTCTGAGACACAAAGCGGGGCTCAGAAAGTAGTGTGGGAAAGTGTCAATACATGATTAAACTGGTTTTGTGCTTTTGCCTAAGTTTCAGAGGACTGACGCTGTAAATGACAATCCTGAGCTACATGGTCTTTTTCTCTGACCTATTAAAGTGATCCTTATTTTCTTGTACTAGAATTTTCTTAAAAGAGAGCACTCTAGCACCAGAAAATCTACAGCAGAGTTAATATTTAATTTTTTTCAACTTTTTTTTTTTTTTTTTGATATTCACTGATGAGGACATGAAGGTATTCTGTCCTGTAGAGGAGAGATGCAGTCAGATTCAGAAGAATGTGAATTCATACAAGAGCATAAGAAACCCTATCTTTTTCCTGCTCCGTGTCACAGCAAAATATTTCAACACTGCAAACTCTGTAACATAAACTGCAGCAAATCTTGCTGTGACAGGTTAAGATTGTTCCCTCCTCACTTGTATTCCCAGCCCTCTCACTCCAGTTGGAAAAAGGCATTGGGGTTCTTACCTGGCAGACACTCAAACCAGTGTCTCCAGTTGCACTTGTCCCCACTGCTCTTTTAAGCGGCAGCCTTTGCCTGTGTGTGAACGTAGCTTCAGGTGGCAGCTCCCAGCTAGGGCACAAGAGAGGGATAGAAGGACCTTAAGCCACCATCATAGGGATTCACCAGAGCTCATCTCACACAGTCTATATATTGACAGTATAGAAGTCAGTACTGCCCAAATTCACTGCTGTATTACCTGGCTACTTCAATGTATTTCTCTACCCTAAATTTCCTTTGATATGTTTCCAACAGTACATGTATTTCCTGTTGAATCACAATTATTCTTTAATAAAGCTTATCAATAATACGTAGCTATGAAAGTGAACATTTTATTCTTCTATTTTTTAGTAACAGGAATTTTAAAAAATCAAAATACTAGATAAAAATATCCATTTTGATTTGCTCGATGGGTCTGTCAGAGCTGTCCTTTGGGCTGGGCAAAAAGGAGGTGAAATGTATTAAGAGTCTGAAATGAAACTGGAGAGATGTACAGAATACATATTTTCAAGAAAAGAAGGTTCTCCAGTAATGGTAATTTAATTTGTCTTCCTTTGACTTGTTTGGAACACAAAGAAGAAACAACAGACACATTGGAGGCAGAAAAACTCAGGGATTTCTTAAAACTTCAAATGCATAGTTTCTGTTAATTAAATACAACTGTGTAAACTCTCTTGGCAGCTCAATACGTTTCTGTAACTCTGCAATGCTAATTGAATGAAAATGAAAGGCATGGCATTATACCACATATGTAGTGCATGGGTGTTTGCTGTATATATATGCAGCCATATGCTATCATTTAGCATGGCAATGAGCAATTTTGCTTAACTACAAAATGCTAAAGATTGCCATAATAAGAACAGGAATGCGTTCTCCTGGAATTACCTAGTATGATTTCAAATGTTGTGCAGTATAGTTAGCAAACAGTATCTGCATTTTTCTGCAAATTCTTCACTGCTGCTGGAGATCCTAGGTTCCCATTTCAATACCTTCCCCTAGCCTGCAAATATCACCTTGAGGAATTCCAGACTCAACAGTTCGACAATTCCAGCGTGTGGCCTAACACAAAACAACCTTGTTTTTCACTGGGCCACTGCTGATCCTACCAAAGGAGTCAAAAGAGCAAGGGTACAGAATTTTATATTAATATTTTCATTATATTTCATTACTTTTAACTTATACTTTATTAATATGTGCTGAACCTGCTGACAGGAAAAGAAATCTTCTGTTCATTCAGAGCTCCCGAGCAGATACGACACTGAGCTGCTACTGCATTGTTTAAGAAGAAAAAAAAATCTTTTTGTTTTCTTCAAATGGAAATTACCATCATATTCTTGAAATGAATGTGTACACACAACCCAGGAAGTTCCCTGTGCAGAACAGACAGAGATGAAATTGTTCTACTGTTAAAAGTATGTTAAAGAGAAGTTCATCAGAAGAGGATTCTCAAGGAATATTGGAGCCTTTGTTTTAACCCATAACGTCTGGGAAAAACAGCCATACCCCAGGGCATGGTAAAAATGGGCAAACTTCAAGGAGGAAGTGACAACTCTACAGCTAAAAAACTCCACTAAAAACTGTTTCAATTAAATCAATAAACCTCCCAGCAGCACGGAAGGAAACAAGAGTGCTGCAGTAGTCAGGAGGCAATCTAGAAAATCTACCGTCTAATCAACATGAAGCTGCAGAATGAGAAACAAATGCGGTTTTGAGCTGCTAAAAAAAATTGTGTGTGTACTTTGCCATTTGCCGACTTTTGGAAAAGATGGCACTTTCAGGGGAAGGCACTCGCAAATGGGCAAGATTATAACCCCCAATTTCATCCCAAGGCTTCCATTAAATCAGAGCATCAAAAGGACATACCACGGATGCTAAAAACAGGGTGATGTTTCTGAGATGGATAACTGAAAACAGCACAGCTAAACTTTTAGAAAATATTCATGATCGGATAGTAGCTGCAGAAAGAGGAATGACATGCAGATAAAAGATGTGACTGAAATTTCTGTAGCAGCAAGCCTGTATTTTTCACGTGTAAGCAGCAAACTGTGCTTTCTTACATGGCATGGCGCAGACAGATGCCAAGAGAGGCTGGCACTGGCCAGCTTCACTGCTGCATTAAAATCAGCGGTCTAGGCAAGCTGAGAAACTTCCCTGGAAGCTTCAGAGGATAAGAACTAGTGTAACTAATGAGCCAGAGGCACTTCCAGGGAAGTAAAGCAAGAGAAAATAAGGATTTGGATATACAAAGCACTGCAGCAAAGCCAGCAGCTACCCATTTTTGCTCTGCTGCCTAAGTATTACAATGGCTTCTGGATGTGATTCTGGCAAGAAACAGACGTCTGGACAGGTATGGATGAACAACACCTCCTTGATATCTTCTTTCTCCTTTGAAATGTTCTTTTGGCATGTATGCTAGAATTGGAAATGTGTCCACCTGGGTTAAGAGATGTATGACAACCACAGCTACCTGTTGTGCAGTTTTTCTTCCCTCTACAACCAGCTTGCATTCTCACAAGTTCTTTTCCTAAAATACCAATTGAAAGTTTGATGCTTTGAGATGTAGCCAGACATGTCAGACAAAACTTACCTTCAGGTGGATTTTCACGTACCGCTGCAGGACACACACCGATCGGACAGCGTTACCCCTCTGGAGGTGGGTACAAAATGGGCGCGGTGCACAGAAATGCTGTGACAGGCTGGAGGAGCAGGTCCTGCCGCTGAGACGGGCCCGTGCACCCTCCTCCCCACCGCACGCAGCAGCACCCACCAACTGCACGCAGTCACAGAGCACAGCGGTGATGCTGTTTAGGCTACAGCAGCTCTCCCGCACGTTGCGTTAAGGGCAGAATGAGGTGACCTCTCTTCACCACACCAAAATTCAGTTACTGAGTTTTCTAAAAAACTTTCTGAACTAGGAAAAGATCTATTGCCATTAAAATCCACAGTAAATTGATTTTAACTGCAGCAAGGCAAGACAACAGAGACTATTTTATTTACTCTTACCTCAACTGCATGCAACTAAATGTGTATTCTGGAAGAGGAGAGAAGCAAAGTGGATATTAATTTTTCCTTTAGCTGCTTACTTGCACCATTTGTCCATGTTAAAACTATATCCACAGCAGTCAAAGCACCATCTTGTTTCTGTTTGAGCCCACCTCGTGCTGTCACAGTTTTAGGTTGCATTCATCTTAATGAATGGACTAGATTTATCAATAATGGTATCAAAAACATAGAGATTATCCTTGATAAAGGATCTTTTAATTGAAGGCAATGGCATTAAAGGATTATGAAAATACACATTTCTGTGCTGTTTACTTTTTATCTGATGTTCCTTGTTCTTTTTAATTTAGAAAAAAAACAGATCAAACAAAAGTCAATTATAGTCATGCACTGTGACCAAATAGGAGCAAGTCTGAAGGAAGTTTATATCGAATTTAATCAGTTTGCCATCATAATATGGAAGCCATTTATTAATATTAAAAATGTTACTTTATTTTAATTATGATAGTAAATGTGGCATTACTTTTCTAAACCAAGTATGTCACTGAGGACTAAAAATAAAGGAAGAGCTCAGACAATTTTACTTCAGAGAAATCCATTAGGGGATTGTTTACTGGTATTTTAGCCTGTATATTTTAAAATCTTATCAGCAAATCTTATCTGTGCAGCACTTTTTTTTCTCTAGATGGCAGTAAACAAAACTCAACAGCTGCACCCCCACCAGTGTGAGCACACTCTCACCCCATATGTTTTCTTAAATACTGGCAGATTTGGTGATTATCTAGGCAACAGACATCCTAGAGAAAGACCATCATTAGCTGGAGACAGTAACATGCTTATGGAAAACTGCATGAAAACCTGCAGAAAACTGCAAGAAAAATGCAATGAAGGAGCATTTTCACAAGGACTGCAAGTTATCTTCTCTCAAGGTTACTAGATTTAATGAGCAGCAGCAACGAGTTGCCCAAATCTTAACAAATCATTACTCAGCATCAACTCAAGCTTGTGATTCGGCCTGGTAAATGCAAGGTTCTGCTCTCTAGCCATCACAGTTCAAGCAAACAAAGCAATCTCACTTGATCAATGACAACTACTTTATTCTTAATGGAAGAAATAAAACAAAAGTAAAAAACAATAAAGAATTTTACAAGAAAGGGGGTGAATTAAGACAAAAATCCTTCCCAAAATCATTAGCTGGAAGCAAGGCAGAATCTGCTTCTATTTCTCTTAGCTTGCAGACGTTCAAATACTGAGACTTTTACCCACTCTGTGTTAATGATCGTGCTCCAGCACAGCTCTCCCTTATGATTTAGGTTCATTATTGTGTGTTTATATGAGCTGTGAAATAAGCCATCATGATATATTTGGCATGATTATGACAGCCAATATTCCGTCTCAGGGCACCAACGTCTGGATCCTTGTTTGCTTAATCACAGTTGAATGGTCTTGCTACAGAGTTGTCTACTTGAAAATTAACTCAGCTTTAAAATTACATGTTTTCTTTTTGGGAGACTTTCTCCTGTTTTGTTAAGGAAATAGCTGTTTTTGAAAAACATGCATTTTAGTGCACAATTCTAAACTACATTTTTTTTTTTCCAACAAACCCAAATCAGCAATAAGTCCAAAAGAAAGTACTCTTAATTGTTGACAATGTGATTTATTAGGAAGTCAATTAATGCAAATATTAATTAATTAATGCAAATAAAAAAATGCAAATAAAATACAGTATCCTCATTACTTTTTTGGAGGCATTCTGAAAAGGTAACTCCTGCAGCCAAGATTATTTCATATCTTATTCCGTATCTTAAAATAGGAAAATATTTTGGGATATTTACAGCCTGTAAACAATACATACAGTGAGGGAAGGAATAAAAATTATGACAGCCTCCATATTAAGTGACAAGATTGTTAATCAGAACATCTTTGAAGGAGGCAGAGGGACAGCACTGTGCTGGCAGAAAAAATCCTGAGTACAACCCGTCTCTGTATTCCTATTCAAGGATATTTTAGCCTTTTGATTCAGAAAGAAGAAAATTTAACCAAATAAAAAGAAAATACTTTACTAATCCATGCCTCTGTGTATGTGTGTGCACATGCAAGCAAAATGAACTGGGGAATGTGATGGTTCTAAAGCCGGTAAATACCTCTGGGGCATCTATTATCGGTTCTTTAGCTAATATTAATGAGTCTATGTCCACAGAAGTCCGAACTGTGCATCTCTTTACAGTACCTCTGATTGTGGCCTCCTACATTTGGCAGAAACTACCTTTTCTCTACAGTTTTTAAAGCTTCTTTCTCCATAATAGGAACAGAATCTTTCGTTATCTGATTTGAAAAGCAAGAATATTCTACACAGTAATTACAGTTTCCCCCAAATTCTACACAAATGGCTGAAACAAAAAGGGAAATTATTATGCCAAATATTCTAGGGGTTATTCTAAGGATTTAAAAAACAAAGCACTAAAGTAGCAGCTTCAAGATAGGTTCTAATTTTTCACATAGAATGAAAAGATATAATACTACAAATACCCCCTTGTCTTTTAATCAAAATAGGCTTTTATACATGTAATAAAATCATAGGAACTGAGGCTACCAAATTTAGAAAAAATATCCCCAATATTCTGAAAATCAGAAAGGCTTTAGGAGCCATCAAGCAGCCAGCAGAGAGATCCCACTGTGCATATGTGCATGCTCCAGACCTGCCACTCACACGGGGCAGAAGAGTTAATCGGCGGTGGAAACTATGACAAGAAGGGATGTTCCAGACCTGTGAGATAAATGGAAGGTTACCAGCAAGTCTATAATTAAAAACTGAGCCGGTGGGTAAGCAAGATTTCTGTAGCAATGGACAGATTACTGAAGAACTGGGAGAAAGTGTTTTGTAACCACTGAAATTTCTGAGCAGAGGCAAGTGCCAAGGGAGACATTTATCTAAAACCACAGTGTGCTCGGGAAATCAGAAAGATAATGTTTTATTTACAGCTCGGTAATATACCCAGCAAAAGAACTTGTGAACGCGTACACCTGTCACTGAAGCGGCCGGCAGGACTTTGCGAGCCCCAGGCCACGCGACGCGCCGCAGCGGCACCTCCACGCCTCCGTCCTGGTTTTACTGCGCACAGACACCCCACACGAGACTAATTTGGGCCAACTGCAACTTCCTGGTGCGATGGCTAATATACCATAGAGAAAATACATCACTCGCTCATCTCACCATTCAAGTTTTAGTTATGCTTAAATATTGTAATGAGAATGCCCAAGCAAAGAGAAGCTACTCAGAAAAAAAAAAAAAAAAAAAGTTGCAAACTCTACTTTTTATATATGAAAATAAGCATAGATATTCCTTGATCTAATGGGCTAACAGATTACTATTATAATTCAGTTGAAATTAGATTTATTTCTGAATATTGTCTCTGGGAGCCTAATAACTGCAATTCTTTCAGCAAAACAAAAAAAGGAGAAATGTGCTGGTTTGCTCCCTTCTTTCAGTGATATATCACCAGCAGGCTTTTTTGATCATAATAAGCAATGACAGCTACTGATGGTTTATGGGGTTCCACAGGTGTGACTGAATTAACGGCTGGATCTCCTATCTGGGGTGACATATTACGGATTCTATTCACCAGGCTACATATTCTGCTGCTCTGTTTTTACCCTGAGGTGACGATTCAGAAGCAGGAGCACATGGGTGAATAAACTTTGCTCCCCACAGACTATTAATTATGCCTTCTAAAGAAATTTAAGAAGAATGAATACAAATTAATTTTGTTATCTGATATAAAAAACAGGTTAATGGAGAAAGAGAATCAAGTGCCTTGGCTTTGAGGATTTATAATTTGAAAACTAGTGTTTTTATTATTATATGTTCTAATAAGCAGCTTTCCACATCTCTGAACCATAAAAAAAAAAACACTAGTATTTCTTATTGCAAAACCATTTAAAAGATTTTAAATGAAATGTAACCACTGGTGTATAAGAAATCTGAAAAGCAAAGACAGACATAAACACACACAAATGACACAAATTATGCAATGCATATGTGGAAACAGCCTTATATTTTCAAGATTTTGTTCAGAAAAATAAATTTAAACGTGCAATCTGAACACAAGCAAAATTCTGTTGGTAGGGGCGGGTCCATTAACAAGGAGGAAAATTGTAAAAATAGCAAGATGTGTAACACTAGGGGATTGTTTCTATTTTGTTTTTATTTCATTTCATACATCAAGGGAATGCATTGTTTACGAAGGATGCCAGAACCCCAGCAAGAATGAAAACAGTGTATTTATCAACAGAGACAGCTTACCTTAGAGTATAAAGCCAAGCAAGTTTTCCCTGGCAAAGCAATACCAGTGAACTTTAACTTTGAATAGAATGGACCTAAGACAGGGATTAACCAATTTACACAGCTGCTGAGTCTTTTTGCTACTACCAATTTCATGACCACGTTACTTCTTTCAGGCTCTCTAACATTTGGTCGGGCTCATATTTAATAGAGGAGTAACCTGGCAATTACACTGATGGAGGCTTTAACATCAGTTCAGAATAAGAAATCTGAATATGTTTCAGCATAAAGCAAACCACTCCCTAGACAAAAATCCAGAGATACTGAGGAAACAAGAGCCCCGTTTCTTCCAACCTGGATCTCAGCAGCTTAAGGGCCAGCCTCACCAGCACAGTGAAAGGCACCGAGACGCAGATCAGCAGGGATATTTGTCTTGACCTGACAATAGACATGACTGAACAGACTAATAATAATAATTTTCCATGCTGAATTACAAGCGGTACGAGATTGAAATTCCTTAATACCACAGTCCAGCCAGGATGGTTGCTCTGGGCTGTGTGTCGTGTCCAACGCACAGCACCATGTCCTGCTGGCCTTTGGGTTTGAAGAGGCTGCCCACATCTTGCCCAGCCACTGCCTGGGTACTTTCTTCTCGGTGTATCCACCTACCGCAGCTGCAGGGCCGTGAAATCACTGATTTCTCCAAACCCCAGCCTGTGATTTCTAAGCTGCTTTTCACACTGTTCTCACAGTTCCCTCCTCCATCCTTCCTCTCCAAGTACGCCCCCCTGCAACACCATGACATTCTGGTTTGGTTTTGTCTGGTTTTCTTTTCAATTTACAAAGGAAGCTTAGAAGAGAAAATACAGAAAGTTCTATCAATATGCATGCCTTCTACCGTATACTAAGTGAACCCCCTCTAAAAACGCATCAGCACATCACCGTGATCCCTGAAAGGAAGGAAAGCGCGAGGGACATCTCATCACAAAGCAGCTCCCTGCAGCACTGCTGACAGAAAGCTGAGGTCATGGTCCTCTCACAGATAACAAACAGAATCCATGCAACTGGGGATGCAGTATGTGGATTAATAACACTCTTTGCTACTGTAATAGTGTGTGTCTGTATTACTTCGTTTTCAGAAGAGCAATTTTCTTCTCACTAATAAATCTAAGTGGAGAAATATGGCTTATGTCACAAGAATGTATTGGAGCGGTGTAGTCTCTATCTCCGAGGTGAACAAGACCTTTTATGTTTATTACCAGACTGTTTTAGAATGTATTTTTAAAATGTAAGCGGTGCCATTACAGCTATTCCATCGCGCCAAGCGCACGACTCACGATAAGCCACTTCCCCCGCGATGCTCTAGCTGCGCTGCAGATCCACGTCAGCGCTCTTCAGCACTGACTTGCCAGCTCAGAAAGCCCCAAAGCCAGCAGCATTCCCGAAACCAGCGCCGCTGGCACGTGCAGGCCCCACCGTCCGCCACGGGCACCGGCCCCTCAGCGCGCGCCAGCGGCCTGGACCTCGCTGCGCTGCACGGACCCCCACCAGCCTCGCAACTTTTGGATCACTTGATGCCAGATTTGCTTCCATGTAATTTAAGTATCCGGCAGTGACGCTGGTTGTTTGTATAGGGGCAGTACTGTAGATCCTAGCTGTGAGGCAGACCCACAGTTTGCAGAACAATGTACAAACAGAAAGCATGAGAAGGAAATTTAAGAGGTAATGAATAAGTAATTCCGTTATTTCAACTTCATCTTGAAAAGTTCAAAATAAAAGAAAAAAAATATATAGAAAAATGTCAGGCTCTGAAGTTCTTCTTGGGACATTTTGAAAAAGCAGGTTTGGAGCCTTTGAATACCGTGAGCTCTCCAAAGACCTAATACCATCCGAGAGAGTTATGAACTGCCCAGCTCCTTGCAGAAATCCCCATTTCAGGACATTTCAGGACATTTCTGTGAGTTCTTACAGGACTTACAGATTAGGCAAAAGACTAAGGATGCTTTTGCATAGCATAGTTTGTTCCTTGGGAGATCGTAAAGACTCTCTTAAGTTTCCCATTCCAAGGTTAATCTTGCCAGGTATAAGTTACCGAGATTTCAGTCCAGCAAAGGACATAAGTGAGTCAGACCATTTGCTCTAATAGGAATTAAGTGATTACATAGGGGTCATGCTGCAAACCAGACACTCTGCTCTGGAGCAATGTATGTAAGGAATTCTGTGTGCACCGGTAAGCAGCACTTAACTCCTCTCATCTTCAAAATGAAACACTCCTTTGAGCATGCTTTGGGACCGAGTTCCTTCCTACAAATAGTGCTTCCATTTTATTAATCCCATTCAAAATGCCCTTTAATAATTAGAAGAGATCCAATGCTATTTCTTTGCAATGGGAAAGGGGCATTATAATAACTTTGGTCCCCATTATGGCCAAATTTCTAATAAATCAAATTCAGAAAAAAAAAATACTGGTGTCACTGGCAACATCCTGGCATAAAAACAGACCTGCATCAGCCCCATCTTGCTTGCGCCTTACCCTTTTTGAGGCTGCGAGTGCAGTGAATATTGATATGGCAATTCATATGCTACCAAGAGCTGGATGAGTTGTCACGGGCAGCTCTATTTCACAGTCCAGAAACCAGCACCGAGAGCTCTTCCAAACATTTCTGTTCATTTCTTATTCTTCCCTAACGTGCTCCCAATCTTTCAGTAGTTACTTTCTCTGTGATGATAAAAATGTATTTCAGTAAATATTTTCTAGTGAAAGGGCAGGATGTCTTGTGCCCTCACAAAAACATCAATTATTTTAATAAAATTGTAATACTTCATAAAATGTGAATAAACAAACTTAATGGAATAACTAACTCTGAAGAGCCACAATTGCTTGATGCAGCAGTCTGTAGATACAGTCTCAGCTAATAGACATATTGTGGTAACAAACAGAAGCTGTTAGGAACAGAACATTAAATATAGGGCCTTTAATGCTATGCAGAAAAGCAATCTGTGGACCACAGATCACTACTGAATCACACAGCCTGATAAATGAAAGAATTTTGTTCAGTCTTAAATCCTTACTGACACTGAACAACAAAAGCTAACAACAGAAAGCAGAAAGGACAGGCACTGCACAAAAGCTAATGGACTGCACCCCAGCAGTAACAGAAAAATCAAACCTGTGCAAATAATGATCTTTGAAACTGCACTAATGCCAGTATCTGCTGATGCTCTGTTTAAATATTCATGCACAGAACTACATGCATACAGGTAAAAAAGTAGAGACCCGAAAGCACCCTGTAAGACTTTTGGCAAGATAGGATCCTTTACAGATCCATTATTACATGGTGTCCTGACAACTGGCAAGATCTATTTTAAATGTTTCCATAAACTGCCTTCAGCATCGTTTTTCTTTCTTTTCTTGTTCTTGCTAATACATAAGGTGAAAAAATGGTTCCTTTGATTGTCTCAACACCACTTTTTTAACAATGCTTTGGTAATAAAGATGCTGCTGCTTCACACATTAGTTTTTATCACCTTTTAGCTCAGTTAATCTAGATAGCACCCTGCTTTCAGCTCCCTGCTGCCCTGCTGCACAGGTTATATGGAGAAGCATATATAAAAGTTAAAAAAAAAAAAAAAAAACACACACTTTAACTTTCCTCCAGTAAGGCAGGAAATGAGCAGTGCAACTTCACCATTCACTGACTGCATGAGGCCTTGATGGCTGAGAAACGGAGCAGAAATTTCACTGTTCATCCCTCCAACCAGCTGACACTGGAACTGTGCTGCCCTCACCGAGTTGTCACAGCAAAAAGCGCCAGACGATCCACCCTCTGGTAGCATTACAGACCAGGCATCTGAAGGAAAAAAAACATCTAATTCTGGAAGTGACATTTCAGATAAACTGCTCTCAAACTCATGGGTATGCAGATATTTTGAGAGTGTGTTTGTCGGCTGGCTTATCTGCACACAAGACTTGGACCATATTGGGTTTGTTTCCTGATTGTTATCAAATGAAAAGCAATTAGGTATAAGAATATTTGCTGTGAACAACTCCATAAATTATCGGAAAGCCTCTCAGAGTAACTGAGGCTGCAACCCGTAAATGAACAGAAAATGTTTCTTCCAGTCTGTGATTCTTTGCAAGCGATACTACATTTTCAACATGCTTACTGGCTTCGGCACCGTGCCTATATAGCACATTTTCACGTTTGCAAAAGCAGCTGGTGAGGAGCATACAGCACCACTTTTTCAGTCAAATAGTAAGCATGTAGAATCTAACGATTTTGGCACGCATTTAACATTTTATTACTGGCAACGTGCTTTGCAATACACATGTAACACAGCAGTAATGAAAATAAAACTGTCCGAGGCCCCGCATGTCTATGGAGAGACAATCCACAAGTTGTTTATCTGAGAGAGACAGGGCAAAAGTCTCTTCCGCTTACATTCCACAACCTTTTGGAGAACACATGAAGCATAAACTGAGGGTTTTATAATCACTTATCTTAAAAATATATAATTGGAATGAATATATTGTGGGAAATGGATGGATGGAGTTTAAAATAATGTGTGGATGGAGTCTAAAATAATTCTAAGACATGAAATTAAAGCACCATTCAAAGACTCAGTACCATATTCATGGCAAAAGAACAGAGAAACAAAACAGTGATTCAGTTTCTACAGAAGTGCTCTCAAATTTAAATGCATGTCATTCTGCTAGAGAAAAAAAATATTGATATCTTTTCTTCCTTGAGCAAAATCATTTGAATGGTTTGCTACTTCTCCATTCTGTGATTTTTACACTTTTATTGTATACTTCTGAAAAGGAATCATAATGAAGAAGCTAAAATTTGTTTAGTTCTCAATAATGCAGAAAGCATAATGAAACTTCGTCATGGTTATCTAAACTTTCAGAACTACAAGAAAGTCAAGACCAGCCGAGAGTTTCTTTTAATTGAGTAACAAATTATTCCCCAATGAATTATTTTCTGTTACAAACATCATGCATTTCTGTTGCTTCCATTAGACTTTTTCTTTTGGCCATGTTCCTCCCTGTTAATACTAGGAAGACACACTGAAAAAAAAACATCACCAAGAAAAGCCCCTCACCATTTAAAGCAACTCAGAGGTTATTAGATTTACAGGACAGTTTAGGTGCATTATGTAAGCTTACAAAGTTACCTACATCATTTTTTCTCCAAATTAGAGATCAAGTTTCCTAAACAGCTACCCATTCCTTAATGATATAATTAGGGGTCTGTTATTTAGATTTCTGCAGGAATTTCTCAGGGGAGACAGATATAATGCAAGGTTCCTGTAAGTACTAAAATATGTGCTAAAATAAGTGCTTAATGCTACTTCTTCCTGCGGCCACATCCTCTGACGCAAGGCCAGTCAGTGCATGCAGAGCAGAGTCTCTGAAACAGGTTCACTTAACATTCACATGAATATTCATGGCAAGTGTTTTGCACTATTCACACAGTTCTTGTTATTAAAGCTTAAACAATTGATGTTAATAACTAATCGTATACTTTGGAGCTTTGGGTCTGTGAAAGGGCAAAACATCATCATCATCATTATTATTATTATTATTGTCACTTAATCATTTTCTGAGTTTTAAGTGTCACTTGATTTAGTTCTCATTTTAAATGTAATTATGTGATACACAACACGTTGTTTAGACCTTCTCCTTCCTAGGTCATGCTAAGAAAGCAACATTATTAAAAGAAATCTGCTTGTTAGGAAGCATCCTGTAAATACTATTTATGGCTGTGCTTATTCTCTCCATAATCATTTAGGGATGACATCAAAAAACCTTGTAAGATTAGAAAGGGTCATTTACTGTACTAAAACTTTCCTCATATGTTTAAATAAATAAGATACAAACATGCTATTTACTCAGATTTGTACTTCTGTAACACTATCAAATTTGGCACAGACACTCTAAATGCACAGTGGCTTAAAATAAAACTTTGAAGGAATATTGAGTTTTTCTGCCTTTACTTGAACCATTCCTGTTGAAGTCTGGGCCATATTTTTAAAAGAAACATTCTGCTTTCTTTTTGTTCTGAAATATCATTCTAAGACTAAATTCACTTAAGTTTATTTTTAGTTATGCTTTGAATAGAAAACTCATATAATTTAATTTCCAGTTCTTTTGCCCACCCCAATGTCAAGAACCCTTCAAGGGCTCCTTAGCCACATTTACACAAGATTTCTCCTTCAAGGAGCTGACAGAGTCTGAAAAAGCAAATAAATAATATTTGGAAGTACAGCTGGAATGCAGAGGGGCTGGAAACTTCAGTGCAGAACCTGTCGCGTGGTCTTGCTGCTGCAGCCCCCTGCTCTGCTGGTGTTCACAGTGTAGTTACCTCCTACTGACACCATGCAGCGAGTACAGGAAGAGTGTACCCCGAACCACAAAGGTTTGCCAGCAGGCAGAGTTAAAGACTTGTATAGCAAACACAGGTGTAGCACAGTGAGGATTGTACTGTGCAGTGAGTCATTTTCTTTTCATATTTTCCACAGTTTACTAATGAAATCAAGGTTTTATTGAAGATTCCCTTGGACCTCACTGGTGTCACCCTGACACGCAAATTTAGCAAGGTAACTGGTTTGGGATCTATCCTCAAGCAAATCAAATTGTGCTAATGGCAGGGAATCTTCTCATAATTAAAGTGCCAGTGATAAAGGGAAGGTATGTGTGACTATATGCAATGTATATATCATATCTTAAATATGAAATGCACACAAGTGCACATTTGTGAAAAGCAATAGACAATTTATGCCATTAAAAACCTCAAATTAATTTTAAGAATTCTACCAAGCATTAAATTATATTTTATCCAATTACTAGCTTTTATAATTTATATAAACTAATTTTAATTTCCTTGCATACAGTCACTGGGTAATATTCAAGGTCAGTGGCTTGTTTTATGCTCCCTGTCTGATGGAATATTAAATAATTACTGCATATCCCAGAGTGTCTTACTGTTCAGCAAAAGCTAATGTTCAGAAACACACATAATTGCTATTCCTGTCACCTGGCAGGTCCTTGCTTTCCTCCCCTGTTCTTTCTTTTTTAATCAGAAATACATGTTGTGAAACTGCCAATGTATTTACGAATCTCATTGTACTAGTTACCTGCTCATAGTTTCTGAAGGACTCCCCTGTCACAAAAAAAAAGGAGAAAAGGATCACTTGTAATATTCATGCACATGTGTTGTTTCAACTAATTTTTGTTAACAGAAGTGTGGAGAGAAGTTTAGAAACAGGAAAACAGTGTGGAACTTCTAGAAAGGGTCCAAGCACAGAGTAACGAAGACGAAGGGACTGGAGCATCTATCCTATGAGGAAAGACTAAGTGAGCTGGGTCTGTTTAGCCTGGAGAAGACTTAGATGGGATCAGATCATGTACAAGTACCCGAGGGGTGAATGCAGGGAGGATGGGGCCAAACTCTTCTCAGTGGTGGCCAGTGGGATAATGGGTACGAGTTGAAACCCGGGCAGTTCCACCTCCATGGGACGAAGAACTTCTTTGCCGTGATGGTGCCGGAGCCCTGGCACAGGCTGCCCGGAGAGGACGTGGAGGCTCCTTCTCTGGAGATCTGCAAACTCGCCTGGATGCAACAGGGTGCCCCGTGCTCCGGGTGTCCCTGCTGGAGCAGGGGGGTGGACTAGGTGATCTCTAGAGGTCCCTGCCAACTTCAACCCTTCTGCAATTCTAGATAGAAGTGGGTACAGCCTAGAGGAACAAGCCCCACATTGGAAGCCAGTTCCCAGCACTTCCTCAGGCTTGCTGGGTGCCCTGGGCGTCACTAAACATTACCCCCATTTCACCATTATAAACTGAATGCTATTGACATCTTTCTTTTGAGATGAATAGAGATATAATACTGAAGAAAAGACACTGTCTTGCTCTTCCATTTATGCATTTAAAAGCTACGTAAGTGATATAATTATGTTCCATTAGCCATTTTCTTTCCAAAGCTGATGTGAGGATTGTATGCATAAATCTCGAAGGACCGGGCATTAAATCTACTAAAAAAACCTGAGGAACACGCTCTGTTTAGATGACATGATTCTGCAAACACCCAGCTCCCTGCCTAGCTCTGCTCCAGTGCACTGTCCAAAAGGCATCAAGTGGATCACTCCTGCTAAGCAAACGTGGTCGCGTTTACCGGACACAAGGCCGCAGGCTGCAAAGCAATTTAACAACACAGCAACAACCACAAGTTCATCTGCTCCATATTTATCTCCTTCCTTCAGCACTGGGAGTCAGCTACACAACTCCAGTGCTTCATCTCTGACACTCATGGTCTGTAGTTGCTGCAACCCTATTATGTTTTACCTGTTTAAATCCACTGAATTTCATCATAAACGATTATAGTATAATGCTGCTTTCTGAACAGCTTCATATTTTACAGAGTAAGTTAAATATTAATTCATTGTCTAATCTTCTCATTTTAATTCACCTTCAAGTTCAAATTCAGTCTCCAAAATAGAGTCATTTGATAACACACCTACAATTTTTGCATATCAACTACTGATACAATGTGGGAGTTATTTGAAAATATGCATTTTTCCCATAGTGCCATTCTCAAATGACATTAACACATTCTGATTAATATCTAAGAAGCATTAAATTATTACACATATACATTCAGCAATGAAAAAAATGTAATTTAATAAATGTAACACTTTAGACTTCATCACCCATTTCTGGGTATCATCACTGATATATTTACATAGGTAGTCTCATTCCTAAATACCAAAAAAACCTAATTCTCTGTCTCTTTGACAGGTATCTGAAAAAGAGGAAGAAAGCTCTCTCTGTAGATCTGCCAATAAAATATCTCACATTATTCTGTTTCTAGCTGTGGGGTATCAATATATCATGATGCTAGAACATCCAAATAAGAGGAGCAGGGGAAAAATTTCCATGTTAAATCTGACATACCGGATGTGATGTTTACCCTCTACATAAATCTCACAGAGAAATTAAAGTTGGGAATCCAATGAGAAGTTTATGTATATACTATTTCTTACAAGGTGAAATTTATTAAGTTGTAGCCCTTTGTTCTGAACAGCCTGTTAAAAAAAAAAAAAAAAAAAGCAAGTTTCAAGACCATTTGTGAGAGTGTGACTTAACTACATGAAAATAGTGGATGTGATGGAAACCAAGGGAGGAAAGGAACAACTCAATCTCCTGAACCACCGCACAAATCACAGAAACTGATGGGAAGTCTATACAGAGACTAAATATCTTTTAAGAAAGTAGGGAAAGATCCAAGAAGAAGGAAGAGGAAAACAGAGAAAATTTCATCTTTGGGATGAGCAGGATTTCTCTGGGGCTTCTAAAGCCATCTGAGAACAGAAAGAAGGGAGGATGTGACTACAGAAAGAGAACCCTAAAACCACTAACTTTCGGGTGAAGGGGATTTTCAGCTCCCAAGCTGGTTAAATCATTAACAAACCTTTAGCTCTTGAAGTCTAGTCTACCCCAAAGAGTTTCTGCTGGACCCATCTGGTTATAAACCCGGGCTGGCCCTTTCACAAGACTGGGTGTGTTGTGAGAATTTGACTCACGCTGCATCATATCAAGCCTAGTATTCACCTTGACACAAGGGATGCAGAGGGGTCCGTCCGCAACCCTAATTATGATATTCTGAAAAATATTTCTGAAAAAAATAATAGGAATAATCAACAATTATCTTTAAACCCTTCTCTTTTAGCAAATGCTTACCAACATTGCAACTATGTTTCACCTCCTAACTTGATATAGCAGAATAAAGTTATTGTTTTACCCCTAATTCTTACCTAGAAACACTTTGGTAGATAATAACAGCACACTATTTTGGTAAGCGACCCAAGGCAAAACTCTCACTACCTGTAGCTTCCAGCTGCTGTTAATCTGGAATTGGAATTACTGGATGTTTGTGGTGTTAGCAATTCATACCAGCCATGTGCCGTTAACCCCTGCCACAGTTATCTAATCTTTGGCTTCAGAAGTTTTAAGCAGGTACTTTAGACTTCAGTCACACTGAAGGGCCTGAGCTTTCCCTTTTAATGCACACACGTAATGGAAGACTCAACAGTATAAGTTGCTCATTAAAAAAAAGGGCTGAAAATTCTTTACTCAAACTCTTTGGCACTTTTTAAAATTAAAAGTGAATTCATCCACATGTAATAGAAAAAGGCAATAGAAATAATTGATTAGGAAAATGACTCAACTACTCAGTAAAAATTGTGTGTGGCACAATACTATAATCACACCGTCAGCAACATATAAGCAAGTGATTGTGTGACAGAGATGTCATTCAATATGTATAGCGATGAACTCACCTGCTGGTGCTAGGTACCCTCTCTTACTCTATGTCCTTAGACATAGAGTGATTATATGCAAAAATATAAATTATTTCCCATAATGCACATTTGCATATTATACTAAACCAAAAAAATGAGAAATAGGACAGGTGAAAGTGGTGAAAAACATGAGGAAAGCCCCAACAAAGTAATCTCGGGCCCCAGCGTGACCTATTTTGAAGCCAGGTGCATCCAGGGCAGGCGAGCAGGACTCGGGCACGCTCTTCACCTCCAGCTCATTACAAAGCAGCAACCAGGCAGGCTGACCTGTTGGCTGAACCGTCCAACCTGCCTTTTATAAGGCAACACATAGATAGAGGAACAGAACCCTAACAGAACTCCAGAATAGCTTGATTTGTCCAAAGGAGGCTGGTAGAATTTTGCACACCGATGAGCCCCATCTCTTTGTGTGTGAGGAATTTTGGCCTTGGATGAGTTTGTGCACACAGGCACATGGGCAAGATCATAGTCTCAAAGAGCTTCAGGCAACTCTAGGGCTCTCCCTGCACAGAGCCACTGCAGGAACAGAAATTCAATAGATTCGTGCACATTAACAGCTGCATTAGGCAAATGTGCCGCATATGCTGCATGCTCTGCTGTCAACCTTTCCTTTCTTGAACAATAGTAACTTCTTATCTTTATAGCATTTAAGATTCCACAATTTACTGTACTAAAACTTTCTTTGGATAGGTAATGTGTGTTCCACTAATATGGAGAAAGAATAGGACAAACCTTGTAAATAAGCAGATGTTGTTCCTTTTTGATTTCTCTCCTGCCAAAAACTGATTTACCATAAATTCCCACCATCTGGCAGGAAGATAATCTGAATATGAATCAATCTATTCAAAAATAACTTCAGAAATGTTAGGTATTCATAACATTTTTTTTTTATACAATACCATTTTTGAATCATTCTACTCAGCCAAGCAAGCTTTTCAAAGCAAATCAAGCAGAAATATTCTGAGGGGATTCTGCGTCTTTTATTTTTCATGAATTCTATCACAGTATTACCAAACTATTTTGATTTTCCTGAAGTCAATAAACAAATATTTTCAGTGAAGTAAAGCAGAACATCTGAAGAATTTCGGGGGGTTAATTAACAGTATATAGACAGTGTAGGTAAAACAAACACTTGAATCTAAAAAGAAATGTGTAATAAGAATATCATAAAATCAGTTAGTTTTACAGGCTTGATCTCTCTTTTTGTGTGTTTTCTTCTATCACTGAAGGACATGTATATAAGTGAATAGAGCAAATAGAGAAGCGAACTACTACGGCACCCTCTCCTAGCCACCTGAGAAAACGCGGTAACTTAATCCAGGCAATTAGAAACAGCAAAACATTTTCTTTGCTGAAGATAACTTAAAATTAGGATAAAATACCTCTATTTAGACTAGACTAAACGGACTAGAGGAAATGGCCACAAACTGAAGCACCAAAATTTCCACAGGAACTTAAGGAAAAATTTCTTGCCAGTGAGGGTGCCAGAGCCCTGGCACAGGCTGCCCAGAGAGGCTGTGGAGTCTCCTTCTCTGGAGATCTTCCAAACCCGCTTGGACGCAGTCCTGAGCCACCTGCTCTAGGTGACCCTGCGTGTGCAGGGGGGTTGGACTAGATGATCTCTAGAGGTCCCTTCCAACCTTAAGCATTCTATGATTCTATGATTCTATTTAGGAAAGCATTTAAGAACATGCAAGTCAGATACGTGCTCAAGATTCACCAAAACTTAATGGATCTCATATTCCTGCATATTCAGGCTTTTAAGCTGTCCTTCAGGAAAATACCAAAAGTACCAGCAATTATGAACCCTAACAAGCCCATCCTTATATCTTAATATTTTAAGCACTACTCATATGCTTACAGTTCAGTACGAGAGAGGAGAGCTTGGGGGCGTATTGAAGGGCAGGAGAGAGCCGGCATACAGTGCACACTGCTCTAGAGAAAAGTAGCAATTTAAGCAAGAAGAAGAAGGAACAAACACAGAAGTGACAAGGCACAACAAGCTGCAGGACCCAAATGGACAGACAGCAAAAAGGAAATGCAGGTGAAAAGAAGTCAGCAAGAGAGCTGCAGCACCATGCGGGAGGGCTGGAACTGCTGCACCAAGAGCCACAGAAATGGGAGCAGATTTACAGAAGGATGAAAGCAGAGGAACTGATCTGCCCTTCCTCTACCGTGAGCCAGAGCAGTATGTCCTCATAGTGTATGGCTGAGCCAAAGCAGCATTGCACAGGTGCTGCACATTGCAGAGGTGCAGGGCACCAAGGAGCGATCAGAGAACTGGGAGCAGCACAGGGCATTTTTACTGTACGGACAGGAAACCCGGAGCTGCGAGGCCCTGGGAAGACAAGGCTTCAAAAAAGAGGATGAAACAGCCCCCTTAATATGATCAGGGGAGGCTGCGGCCACAGGGACAAGGACATTGAGGTATCTGCTCCTGTCACCAAGCAAAAGGAGTCACAGGAGAGGCTGAGAGATCCTCTAGGTAATGAGGATGCTCTGGCTTTAGCGCTTGCATTGTGCCTGGCATAAGCACAAAAGTGGAGAAACAGCTTTTGCTTAGCTGGTTTTTGGCTCTAACTCAAGCAAAGTTGTTTTTACAGGCTAGGGTGAAAATGCATTCTGCAAAAAGGAAAAACAAAAGAGATGTTCAAACACTCTTCTAGACAAAAAGCTTAAACTGCCAAAGTTATAATCCATCCTATGACAGAGTGACTGTTTTTCACATGCATTTGGTCATATCTCAAGGATCCCTACATTCTTTCTTCCCAGAGCAGCAAGACTTCCACCCCAGTGCTGCAAGAAGGCCTCTCCACCCAAGTTCTCCAGGCTCGCGATCAGATTAAAGGGCTCCTGCATTTGCCTCTTCCTCTTGACCACGACTCTTCTTTCTCTGACCTGATCCTGTTTTCCCAGAAAAACAGAGGTTGTCTTGCAAAAAAAAATCCACCAAACAATGAAAAATAATGAAGCAGACCATTTTTTCCCATTAGTACCTGTATGCAGCAAAAAGAAATACACTTGGAGTTCCCTGATGAAGTATCTAGATACCTTTCTATTTATTTTATTGTTGTAATATATTGTTTATTTCAAGTTGTTGTATTTATTTATGTTGTCCTGCTTCTCACAACATTACACTTCAATAATACTTTTACTAAAATATTTCACCTAGAAGTTTTACACATGCAAAAGCAATTATTACTTAGTAGCTTCTAATGTAATTTCATACAAATTGGAGGAATATTTAAGGATAAACTAATTTCAGTTGTAAATAGTATCATAATTCAAAAAGACCTTTAAGATACAGCTTAAATTCTGTTTATCCACATGGAAGTACTGTGTAAAGTCATCACCCCAAGACAGTTATATTGACTGTTTCCTTCATGATTTTACCTTATTGGCATTACATGACATATTAAAAAAGATAAAAATCTATTTGCAATAGACCTTCAGCAGTTGAAATTGCATAGTATGTTTCAGAAAAGTGTGAATAGAAATCATCTAGTGTAACACTCCAGACATACTCAGCCTCTAGCAGAAAAATACAAATCAGGTTTGAATATAAACTTTATAGCAACAGGATGCTGTAAAGTTTTTAAGGCCATAACAATATCTTTAATGAAGTAATCACAGTGCATAGACAGGTGCAACCTCCGCTCAAAAAGATTCAAGATGCAAAACAATCTTTCTTGGAAAAGAGAACTGATAGATTCAATCTGCCTACATATTTATCCAATTTAAAGAGTGCTCTATCCAGTTATAAATAATATCATGACTTTAACATCTAGATGCAACTACGGTCACACTGGGTTACAAACACCATTAAGCAGATGTGGGTCATTTATTGCAGAATGTAATTCAGCACAGTATTATGCTCACTCAGTATAACCTGCTATCTATACCGGCCTCTCCTGTTCATTTTCTCTGTATTTCCATGGCGACTGCCAGCTGAGTTATCCTTGCTCTTCTCTTAGTCCTTGAACACTTTCAGTTTTCCCCGTTACTCTTTAAGGCCTCTGAATTGTTGCTGACAATTTACGAAATGGTAGCAGAATAAATACTGTTGATTTTGATTAACTTCCTTACAAGAAAGAATATTCAAACACGGTAATCACATTTAAATATGCTCTGTTTGAAAAACACCAATTGCTCTGACTTAAAACCTCTCCCTACGAAGCATCTGAAAGAGCAGTTTAATTGTAATGGTCAATGACTTGAAACAGAAATTGGCCAATGTAGCAGTGCTAGTGCAGGTCCTGCTGGGCCATGGTACCAAGAGGCCATGGTACCAACAGCAGCATCACTCTGACGAGGCCAACTAAGCACATCCTGACTGCAGACAAAGTTCACCCCTCCTGTTAAAAAGAGGAACATTAATAAACTGAAACACTTACATTTGGAAATAGGAAAAGATTGGAGCTGCCTCGTGCTCCTGCTTTCTTCCAAAGACCAGGCTCCTAAATGGACTACACATCTTATCTTGAATTGTATATAGGCATTCTATAAAATAGCTCTATAAAACAGTTCTGTAAAAGATTCAGGTGGCTCTTGAGCCTTTTATGAGCTTTGTGGTTCACCTTGCATTAAACTTCCTAATATCTAGTTTGGGACCAATAGGTTCATTAAGATACATCCAACAGTAGTGCAGCATCAGCTTGAGATCACGTAACGAACAATCACGTAATAACTTGTAATTGC
This sequence comes from Nothocercus julius, assembly GCA_013398735.1. NCBI lineage: Eukaryota > Metazoa > Chordata > Aves > Tinamiformes > Tinamidae > Nothocercus > Nothocercus julius. Next base: position 224,091 of record VZSV01000176.1, on the reverse strand, counting down.
TTGAACTGTTCATAATTGCAGTTATATTGTCAAAATTTCCTTTAATTACTAGCTTCCTTCCCTTCCATCAGGTACATAGTCCCAAACAAAGTGAAAGAGTATGCACATGGAAAGCTGTCAAGCACCAAAACAAAGCACGTCCCAACAATCAAAGCAAACTAACGGTGGCAAAAAAAACCCAGCATTTTGTGATGAGCTGTTTCAGTACCAGTAATCTTGTGTGTTACTCTTACTAAATGTTAGGTAAACAAATACCGTAGAGAAGTCTGATGTTCCACTTAGCAGTGTCCTTCTAAGTAATAAAATTCATCAGGAAATGCACTTTTATAGCACTAGAGATCACTACTGCAAGTGATTAGTCTCTAGATGTTTGGTAACTGCTGTATCTATCCAGCATTACTGAGAAATATTGACTGTGTATAATGACAAATTCTCACCATCAAAGCACCTCAGAGTTACCCTTCACCATGGCTGTATTGCCAGTCTTCTGATTAAAAAATAAATGAAATATATCTTGCAATTATACTATGGTGCTTTTTTTTGTTTGTTCGTAATTAGGCTACCAGCCACGGCAAATTAAATAGACTGCAGTGCAGTTGCTTTCTAAAATACAAATGTATCTAAATGCAAAGTTACGCGGAACAAAGATTATAGAATCATAGAATCATTTTGTTTGGAAAAGACCCTGCTAAACCATGTCTCGAGTGCCTCCTTATCGACACGTTTCTTGAACACTGCCGGGGACGGGGACTCAACCACTTCCCTGAGCAGCCTGTTCCAAGGCTTCACCACTCTTCCCATGCAGCAATTCTTCCTAATATCCAGCCTGAACCTGCCCTGGCGCAACTGAGGCCATTTCCTTGGCAAGCCCTTTCTGGCCCCACTGCCCGTGGCGCTCTCCGTTTCTCTCTCTCTTAACCCTAACCCAAGCCCTAAAATCCTTGTAAATAGGACAAAAAAACACAAAAATAAAGACAAAGATCAGTAAAAGTTTTTCTTTCAAATACATGTTAAGAATTGAACTAAAAGTGAGATAATTTTACCTCCTACTGACTTTAACTGATATAAATAGATACTCAAAAAAAAAGGGAAAAAAACCCCTAATTCCATCTAATTTATCCTTTTCCAAAGGTCATCAGACCAAAGTAAGCTATCCTCAGTTCATCATGAGCATTCACTGTGCAAAATTATCTTTGTTCTCCTCCTATATACCATCATACACATACATCATATAGACTGGTTCTGTTTCTTGACAGCATTAAAACATTTCTCAGGTCTCTGAGTCACTCCTCTCGCTTTGCAGACTTGGGCCTCAGAATTACTCTGCTTAACAAAAGGCCAGGTTCACTTTGCCACGTGCCAGCCGTTCCTCCACGAGGTCTGCGGAGGATCAGAAACATGTCCACAGAATGTGAACCACCCAAACAGATGAAACCCAAAATAAGCCTTCCCTACATCCCGTCATCGCGCTCCACACGTACATTCCTATTACCATGCTCATCTAGGAAAGTCATTCCACGACCAAGCAAGACCAACCCCCAGTCCAAGTGATTTTTGAGCAGTATTCATAGAAAGATGTAAGGTCTGTTTTCCAAATCGTACCAAATATAACAGCTCTGTGGCTCCAGGCTTACAAGAGCAAGTTTGTTTCTGGAAAACCAGTAGAGAATGAATCCTGAAATCCCATTATTCATTGCATGCGTGTATTTAAGTTGGAAATACATCTATCATACAAAGTGCAAACATTTTTTTTCTCGACCACATCTTGTCCAATCCAGGCATGGGAAGATGGCTTATTTATAAGATATTTAAATATCTTTTCTAATGAAACACTGCCCAACTGCTTGTTGTCAGTAGAGCTGTAACATGCAGTTTAGACTTAAAAAAAAAAAAAAACACACATTTTCCAGAATAGCACTGAAACAGAATACCTAATGCAGAGTTTAGAGAGAAACTGCGGGCAGAAGTCTCAGAGGAGAATGAAGAAAATGACTAGATTGTGGAAGAGTAAAGCTAATAATAATGAGCAACTCCGCATACATCCAGAGTTAGCTGGAGACTTCTGTTAAAATGTATGGTTATGTCATTCCTCCTGCAAGGGAGAAGGATTACAAATGCTTTATTGTTTCACTACACAAACCATTTTTGTGACCTTACTATTCAACGTTAAATGGTCCACAGAGATAAACATGTATCTGCAACTGTCCCGCTACAGAGAAGGTACTCGGAATGCACTGCAGAAACCAGAATCAGCAATGGAAATCCTGAAAGCCTTTTGCCTAAATAAAGCTTTTCAAAAGACCCACACAGCATGAGCCAGGAAGGTTGGTTCATTCATCTCAGCACTCGGGATACGAATCCTGAGACCACCATAAATTGAAGCATCCCAAGAGTTGCTTTGCTTCGAGGTGCTAAAGAGCACGAGGTCAGCTCTGCTGCAACGGTGCAGCCGCTCTGCTCCCCGACAGGCAGAGCCAGGGCCGGGCAGCGCGGCCCCGGACTAGCAGGAAACCCGCCCTGTGCCAGGCAGATGAGTTCTACTGCCAGATCCCATGGGCAGAGAGGAGCAGATGCTGCACTGCGCTGGCCTGGCAGGAGCACAGGCCTCTTCTCGCGGTATCGGGAATTGCAGAGCCTCACAGAAAAGATATGTGTGACATAAGCAAAGATGAGAAATATGTTCCACTTGAGCAGCTGGAGTCATTAATTTATTCTCTTTTAGGAGCTCTAGGTAAATGAGGTGCCTAAGTAATTTAAACTGTGAAAGGGCTAATATCTATACAGTTTTCCTGTCCAAATCAGCATATAAACTTCTGCCCTTTGGCTCCTCATGTTTTCCCTTTGGATGCCATCTTTCCCACACTGCTAAACCTCTTGCTGGCTTACAAGCTCGCTGCTTTGCTGAGCAGTCCGCTCAGGACATGGGGGTCCCACTGCCCAGAGCGTCAGCCAGGGCTGCATGTTACAGGCTGCTTCGACACCGCAAGGACACACCATGCTGCGATGGGTCAGCTCCAACGCAGCCTCATTCCGCAGTTGAAGGCCGCATGCCACGCAGGGTGGCACTACCCTGGATAACCCCAGGACAACTCCGGGGTAATCGGGTAGCCTGGATGCCGCACTGCCAGCACTGGAGCCAGCACCTCTGCACAAAATCCACGTAGACCTGGCAGCTCTCCTGGAGCTCAGGGATGAATCCACTTAGTGGAGAGACCCCAGACGGACATCATGTCCATGAACATCTCCGAAGCCTGGGAGGTCACCGTGTTGAATTAACCCTACCAAGGCACTCGAGATGTTCTCTGCAAGGGGTGAATTCTGGCAAGCTTATCTAAGCCTGAGGTTGCATCTCCCTGGTTTGAGGGTTATTTTACTAAAATAATTTGTATTTGTTGCAGCATGGGTCTATGTATACTGTAGAATTATGGTATATACAATATTACTCTAAAGAGTAGCATATATATTGCAATAAAAGACATGCAGATAATAAATATTTCTGGCACAGATCATTAGCTTTTTAGCTCATTATTTTGAGTAAAATAGTGCTTCATTTCTCCTTACAACTTCTCCGCCAATTGATTTTTTTCTCACATTCTTCATGATTTATTTAATGATCTTTTCATTATAAATGATTGTTCCATAGCTAAGAAATTCACAGTTCCTCATAACCCCATGTGCCTCAAAAACAGAAACACAAATCAAGAGTGCCTTTTTTTGCCCTTGTATTTTTGGGCTTATCAGCAGTATGAGTCTTTACTTCTTCTTTCTAAAAGGGCAGATAACAGTCATCTGTGGCTGGCTATACCAAAAGCGAAGTGTTTCAACGTTCTTTTTCTTAAGCGACATGCTTCTTATCATGTTCAGTATAGCCCATAACTCATCGCATCTCAGCATCTTGATTGTGTTACTGATTTTTTTCTCCAAAACAGAGGTGAGGTGTTTTTTGAGCTCACATCAGGAGTCGTTACAGAGACAGGAACTGGACCTCTCTTGTTGGATTTGCACTGCAGTGGAACCACCTCTAGCTTCACTCAAAGACCCCTCCAAGTTCAACCTGGAATTTCCTTGGCAATGTTTGCTAATCAAAACCAAGTTAACAAGTGTTCTCGAGACCGCAGCAAATGACAGCTGAATATCAATTAACACTGTTGCACACAGGAAAAGAGAAATCTCTACAAAATACATGACCTTCCGAGGAAATACTAAAAGAAATAAAGCAGTTTACAGCCAGCTGTAATAAAACAGGATGCTACATATATTAATTTACTGCAAAGAGGAAGTGAGTTGCTTTCCCTAGCACTTCATTTAAGAAAAAAAAATGCATTTAAATTGAAGCAAGATTTATATTAAACATTATGAAAATGTTCCTAATAATAAGGTTAATATATCACCAGAATATAGTGGTTGGTCACTATGGAACTTCTACTATGGCAGTTTTAAGAATAGCTTAAGTAAACCTCTATCAGGAATGATTTACATATCCACTTATCCCCTGGCTCTTTCCTGCAGAGGGATGGACTGAATGGCCTTTCAAGACACAACCGAGCCCACATTCTTTAATTTTGTATCTATCTTAGTAAGTAAATTATAAACATTTATATTTGTTATTTTTGCTGAGATACAATATAAGGATTGGTTAAGTCAAGACATAATAGGTGTTTTATTTATTTATTCTTTTATTTTTATCAGAATCCATGTGAGATTTCTGGCTGACAGGCAGTGATCTTTTGCTCAGAGCAACCACACAGACATCACACTATCTGACTATCCTTGAATTTACTTCATGAATCATATCCTGATGGAGACCACAATATTAACAGGACTTCTAATCCACCCTTACTAAAGGCAAAATACTGAAAATGGTTATTTCGTGGGTCTTGAGAGGCAACCATAGAGAACTCATCACGATTCTTGCCACCTCTGTAACTACCTTGCATTTCACCTAAGTTTGTTCTTTCATTAAATGACTTCTGAGGAGGTTGCTGATGTGACAGAGCTTTTTCTGCATTTAGCTTATCTGCTGTGCAAAAAAAAAAAAAAAAAAAAAAAAAAGTGGCAACAGATTTTGCTTGTCAGTGCCAATTATGCCACTGCCTCCTATTCCTAGGTAGGAAGTCCTTGACCAACAGGGTTTACACTGCAAATAAAGCTCTGGTTGAGAGCGTTCTGAACATTGCTGTCATTTTTGTTTCTAGTTGCAGGTAGTTGTGGTGAAGGATTTACAGGAATGCTTTCAATTCCTGAAATATAATTTTGTCTGGATACAAATCCATTCACAATGGTGCTATCCGCAGTGTCCTACTCTAACAGTAACAAGCCAGAACACTCAGCCATTACACAAATTCCAGTTAAATCAAGGTGGATATTGGTGACAGCACAGTCCACCAGAGCTAGCTCAATAATTACAGGAAATATTCTTAAAGCAAATATGATCAAAAGGTGACACAAAATACAAACTTTCTCAGCTCCTGTTGCATGAATGGAGATACCCATTCTCAATGAGAAGCTACCCTCTGATTCTTCATGTTACCTAGCAGTGAATACCTAGCTTGTGAAATAAGCATTTCTCCTAGACATGAGACTATTGACCATTTAAAAAGTGAGCAGCTTATACTAAAAGAAGATAGCACCGTTTGAGGGAATTAACAATGTTCACATTTTCAGCACTACAGAACCTACAGAACGCAGCAGTCCAGACTCCAGGGCTCTCTGGATTTGTTTTATGATCCTGGACTGCTCAGCAGTTACAAATGAAAGCTGCTTTAATATTTTTCTCAGCTCTTGCTGTTGCTGATATTATTCTGGTAGGCTGCTTTATGGCTGGGGTTAGGAACAAGTGCTGCACAAAGGGAAAAGAAAAGCTAGCAATAGGTGAAGTCATTTTCCACATCAACTTAGCTGGAGATAGGATAATTATTTTTAGCAATTAATTTTTTCCACGAATGCACGGATGTCCCAATGAGAAAGAAAAATAGGTCAGCTCATTATTCCAGCTGCACTGACTCAGCAGCACTTTAGCCATTTTCATATCACTAAAACAGGTACTGCATTGAGGACCAAAGAGAAACAAGGGTGGAAATAGCAGCACTGCACAGGTCAGCAAAACCATACAGCGTTTAAATAAAGCATATGCATATTCCGAAATGGCTGCTTCCTTCAAGTTGCACATAAAACTCAAAGCACAGACAGTTCAGCCTTGCAGTCCTAATTTGCTTGTTCCATATTCTGAAGTGAATTCAGAGCTCATAAAAGCTACTGGATCAGCAGTCCTGGGCACCACAGGCCGAGCAACTCCAGCCTCCCCATGCCGTTCTGCCCCTGCTGCCCGCTGTGGGATGGCCATGTGCCTGGCTCAGAGGGGGCTCAGCCTCCCCCCCGTTAACCCAGTGGTGGCTCTGTTGAAGCTGACAATGCTGGCATATGCAGTGAGAACATCCAAATGGCCCCCAGTTGCTCAGCATTAGCAGCACCCCCAAACTCCCTGCCCTCCCTCGAGCTCCCTCTCTGCTCCTCTTCCGTTAGGGAGCAAATGACTACTTCTAGTCAAAAACGGTAACTAGAATTGGTAGATAAAAACAAGGTTCTGGAAAAAGGAAACTCATGATGTGACCGAAAAGCTCTAGCATCAGGTATGCGGAGCTCATAATAAATTTTAATTTCCTGGAAAATGTACAACCCAGTCCTCAGTGTTGAGTGGTGAGTTAACCGAGAGTTCCAAAGGAACTCAGAGCTGCAATGGAATTTGAGTACCTAAGTCCCTTAAACTTCTCCGAAAAACACAGATGAGCTCTCAAGGAGTAATAATAATAATAATATCTAATAGTATCTTTACGAACTACCAAAAAGACATAAAAAATAGCGAGTGACACAGAGAGGAGGTTTAATACGGTACTTCTGAAATGTAGAGGGGCTCTACTCCTCACTCAGAAATTCCAGATGCTGTTTCACTGTCTCATGTAAAAAAAGAATGAGAAGCTGTAACTTTTCATTGCCACATAACCACATCATCCCACAGAGCTATTAAAAAAGACATCGTGTACTTCTACAGCTTTTAATTTCCACTGCTTATGGCTTTACTTCTCTGTTTCTGTATCTTTTAAGTAAAGTGAATCACGTTGAGATTTTAGTGTTGATGAGCATGCTGCCTGAAAGTTGTTTTGAAGACTGAGAAGCAGCTTTTCTTGTAGAAACATCATTAACCCTTAATGCAGCAGTTAGGAAAACAGACATTTTTAGTTAAAAGCATGAAAATCTCACAAGCTAACAAGGTAGCTGTGTTCTTTCACTCAGACCAGAGCATCACAGACAGTAACTGCATTGTTCATCTCAACTGTTTATGATGCCTGAAGAAAAGGGTTTGATTATCCCCAGGATTGTCCCCAGGAACAACAGTGTCCCCAGGACAACGTACAGGAGAGAACTCAGAAGAACAGGAAGAGCCGAGATGACAAATGCAGAGAACCTGAACTCAAAAAGGGAACGGTGAAAGAGAAAAGAAACTGAAAGGAGACTGGATCCTGAAGAACAGATGGAGTCGTCAGAAAAACCCATGAACAACCTAAGAAGAGCAATGTCAGAGTTCCACAACTTGCATTTGGCTGAGCTTTTCCTCATTTCTTTACTTTTATCCTAGAAGACACAAAACAGTAGCTTCCCATGCAAAGATTTCCATCAAAGAGCATCAGTTACTTATATAAGTTAATTAATATAGGTTAATATAAGTTAATTAACTGTTTGCTGTATTGTTAGAGAGTTTTAGAAAACTATGAGAAAGAAAAAGGATTAGTCTTTGAAAACTGTTCCACAGAGTTAGATAGAAATTATAGGCACATGCTGCCCTTTAACCTTTTAGGGAAATTCAGGAAAATTTAGGGGAAAAAAATAGGGAAAATACTTATAAAATCCAAGATTATTATATTCTTTAAAATTGGAATCTGACATTACAAAAAAGTTTCTGTTAAGGAAATATTTTCTATGGGAGACAGCAGATCTTTTTTTTTCCAAATTCATCAGCAAACTTCTTTTACACAAAAACACATAATTCTCATTTCTCAGTCTTGCAAGAACACATTCTCCATGTAGAAAAGAAGGATCTAATCTATTGGGATCAAGTTAAGAAATACTAAAAAAAAAAAAAGGAGTAACAGCACTGGATCTGTGCTTATTCATTCCCAGTCAAGTTCAAAATTATTTTGACTGATTTTACATGTTTTCGCATGCCAACAACTGACTCTGAGGTATTGAACAAGATGAAACTGAGCAGCAACCACTAACTCTTTCTGACAGCACTCATATATGTGGAATGACGATTCCGGGCTAGTTTATCATCTTACATCTCAAGCCACACTGCTGTTTACTCACTTATATTCTGAAACACAACTGCTGCCACATTTTTTTTGTGTGTGTGTATGCATGGAGAATAAGACCAAAAAAGGTCAGATTCCAGTCATCTATATAATGAGCTGCTAAGCCAACCTTTTCCTTTGTATGCAACTTTCCTGTTGCCATAGCTTTGCTAAATTGACTGTCAAGTTTTAAGTCACCAAAGCACGTAAAGAATCCACTAAATATTAGTTTGGGTAAGAGAAATCTCTCTATCTATATGATCTTATTCCCATTCTGGTGACGTGAACAGGTCTTTTCAGGAAGAGAAATTGCATCTCTGAGACCCTACTGAATGAGAGAAATGCTCCTGCACCTGAACATACACTTATTTTCAGTTCCTAGCACAGTCTGCTGCTCATAGTTCTGTGTTTCTCACTGATGTATTGCACTCTTCTCCCTCAAACACTGCTGGCATTAGTGAATGCCAACTCTGTAAGCAGTGGGACACAGCAGGATTTTATTTTCACAGAGAATAAGGCCACGGTAATAATCAATGAAAACTAAACAAAATAATCAGAATTTTAAAATAATATATGACTGTTCCATTAACAGAATGAAATATAAAATATTATTCTTTCCAGATCAAACTGCATGTTGTGCTTTCGAACTTAAGTCTTCATTTCCATTTCTGTCATGGAGAGACAATGGGGAGACGTGGCAACAAAGAACCGATTTTGAGTGATTTACTTTCTCAAGCACAAGCCTGATGGGACACCCACACCCTGCGCTGCCCAGCACCACCCCACACAGCCCCAGCACCACTGCCCAGTGCCACCCCGCACTGCCCAGTGCCACCCCGCACTGCCCAGCACCACTGCCCAGGACCATCCTACACTGCCCAGCACCACCCCGCACTGCCCAGCACCACCCCGCACTGCCCAGCACCACTGCCCAGGACCATCCTACACTGCCCAGCACCACCCTGCACTGCCCAGCACCACCCTGCACTGCCCATCCTACACTGTCCAGCACCATCCTACACTGCCCAGCACCACCCTGCACTGCCCTATCAGTTCTACAACCAGCAGAAGAACAGGCAGGGCAGAGCTAAACTTCACACACTCCTAAGTATGACCTATTCTCTTCTGTGCCAGGGCAAGGAAAGGAGCCACCACAACAGGCAATGACTGCACCAGATGGGACCGGTGGAAACTCCTTGAACAGAAGGAGAAGTCCTCACTGAGAAGCTGAAGCAACTTTCAGGCAGGGTTTACCTAAGCACACAGGCCACACAAAAGCTTGCTTTTTTACATCTTTTTAAAAAGCTGATGGGAATGACAGGCATAATCTTTAATGTACTCTTTATCATCTTCTCTTCAAGCTTTTTTTTTTTCTCTCCTGATAGGTCTCTAAACTAGAGCGGTTCTTCTATAAACTTCTACACGAGGCATCTGTAATCCTGATGTTTTGGAAGAAATGTCCTTAAAAACAGTTGCAAAGAAATTCAGATACGATTTTGCTTTTCAGTATCATAATTCAATAGTCTATGATGCAAAACAATTCAGTTGACATCAGAACTTGCTGTCAGATAATAAAAAGTCATCATCGTATTCCGCTTTTACAGCAAACCTAGTAAATAGAATTAATTCCTAAATATTAGCTTGACATCATCTGACAATTAGGCATGTATTTTTAAGGCTGACAAAATTCTCTGATTTATTTATAAAGTTTGACCTTATTTCCATTTAAAGATAAAGATATTTCCAAGAGCTGCAATACTGTGGCAGCATCCTATTCTTCCCACCACACCAGCCAGCACCACAGACACTTGAAAGGAAAGGGCCAGAAACGCTACTGCAGCAGACAGGGTCTGCAGCAAACATCTGTGCAGAGGAAATTTTAACCAGATGCACCAGAAATAGTGATCTGGCACCAACAGGACAGATCCTGTGTTCCCAAAATTAGGCCATCAATACAAGCAATCATTCCCTAAAATTAAAAGTTTAGGGTTCCAAAAAAAAAAAAAAAAAAAAGGAGAATAAAAGGGAGAAAGTAATTTCAAGGCATTATATCAGTAACAACCTACTGGGTTGTTCCTACTCGGATACAATATGCCAGTGATATTGCAGACCTAATTCCCCAGGGGACTGGGTTTAATTCACTTTTCTTAAGTGTTTCAAGATCCTCTTCTGAAATAGCTGGGCAAATTCAAGGTAAAATGCATGGCCTGGAAACAGTTCAGCAGAAAGGAATTATTTTCTGTCCTACTCCTAACTAAAGCCCGTGGCTTTTTTCTCTTGACTTGAATGAGTCACATTCAAATAAGGTTACCAGGCAGAACATTCTTGTGAGGGAAATGCTCAGCAGGAGATAAGCTACAATGCAAAAGAAATCTGACAGTTAGAGCCACGGACACAGATAGGCTAAACAGCAACCTCACCTCGGACTTGTACAACCACTGAAGATACAACGTGGAGGACAGCTTTCTTTCAATAAAAAGTAAGACAGCTTTTGATATTACTCATCTGCTGTAAGAATATAAAATAGAGAATTAGATCTATTTTATCTTGTATGAAAAGCAAGGATTTCTTTTTCAGGTTTTACCACAAACAAAATTTTGACTTTTTATGAAATATGAAAACCTAACGTTTATAGTAAACAACTCCTAGAAAAAATTCTATTTTACATGCAATCTCACAAAACAATCTTAGTTCGAATGCTGTTTATTCGTCTCACACAGACTGGCACAGATTGGCCTAAACAACCCTTCATGCAGGAAGGAAGGGATGGGTCGCACGTTCAGCCTGAGCCACAGCAGCAGTGCCGGCGTGGGCAGAGCCGCCACCTTCTGCTCCACGCAGCGCCACTCCAGCTTCACTCACACTCTATGGATTGATCTGCATCACAGCAAGAGCATTAAAGAACTCATTTCCTTGTAATCATTCTCTTGTAATAAAGTCTAAAAGTGTAGTCATGATAATTGGATAAAAAAAAATATATTAAAACATTTTTCTGTGTGAAATTTGGGAAAAGCTGTGCTGATAATATCCTTCAAGTGTTTTTTGTTGCTATTGAGCCTTCTTTTTGTTCTAAGTATTCATTTTCCAGTTCTCTCCATTTCACATCAATTACTTCCACTGTTTTCTCTAGCTGTAACTAACAATTTGTAGAAGCCTAAAAAATGTGCATCAAAATAGTTTCTTTCTTGAATAAATAACAAATGGTGGATTTTACTGTTCTCCTAGAAATAACAAATAACATTTTCATATTAAAAAAAATTATAATTGTCTTTGTTTAAATAATAAGGCTACTGCTCTGATAAATATCAAAAAGCATTGAAGGTTTCAAGGGTATGAGTAAATTTTTTAAAAACGGAAATTTTATCCACAGAACTCTTGTCCTAGAAGGAGAAGCCAACAGTGGAAGCAAGATACAAGCCTCTGAAACCAAAGTTTATAATGAAGGAGATAAAGGAATTGGAATGATTGTGACTCGTAACAGAGACAAGAGACATTGGTGACCCAAACAAGCAGCCAGAGCCCTCAAAGAACTTGCAAGGTCTGGTCTGAAATGGTAACATCCAAGTGGGAAAAAAGAACAGGAATCTGCTCAGTCATGATGGAATAAGCTCCCAGAGAGTCAAACACACACAAACAAAGTCCCGTTCTCGTCAGTGTGTCTACAGGAGTTTGTTCTTTCCATTTCTTTCCATTTCGTCTCTTTCCTAACAGAGGTTCTGAAGGGCAAAAGAAGCCGGACGTCCACAAAGACAGACATACAGCCCCGTACAATTCCAAAAAAGGACAATTTACAGTAAGCATATTTCATTGCTATGACAGTCATGTGCTGTACATTTAGGATCTCTTTTGTAGTCTATTAACTAAACCTTAGATGTCATTAATAAGGAATATATGAACATAAAATATTAATTTTTAACTCCAAAACATATAAAATATTTAAGCATATATTCCATTTAGAACTTGAATTTTATGGTGACTTGCGTAATTCAGTGAAAGAAAAAGAATTCTAGTTTCTTGCAAAACTACAGATTTAACATCTGACCTCTGGCTTGCTAATGATATCCACCTGGAAAACCTGACCACTCAGACAAAGCATCAAGTTAAAAAACAAAACACAGTTTAATGCTAATCTGAATAACTAAATGGTACATTCCTAGTTCTCTAGTATTTTAGCATGTATCTTACTTGGCACTCGCTTACCCATAATCTTGAATACCCATTAATTTTTTAAATTTTTTCATATGCACTTGAAAAATAGTGACTTTTAATACCACTTTTATCTGAAAAAAAAAAAGCTTGAAAATCATTTTAATAACAAGCTGAATATCAGACATCCTCTTTAATGTCTCAAATACTTACACATTTATGGAGAAATGCATACAGCTACAAGTTGTCAGCCACCTGTAGTTGTGCCATTCCAGTGCAATTATTCGATTAATGTACTTTAATGTATATGATCCATGGCTCAGTCCAACAGGTGTTGAGAATGCCAAACTCATGATCACACGTAGCATGTGCCCATTCAAAGATGACATTGCCTTCTCATAAACATATTAGATCAAGGATAGAACATGACTGTATTTTTGTGGCAGCTAGTAGATCACAGTGCATTTATAAAGCTTTTTTGGCAGAATTAGTATTTTTAGCCACTGTTGGCTTTATAATATATGTTATTTAAATTTGAACTGACATTTCATCAATGCGTTACATACAAAATTGTATTTGCAAAAAAAATATATCAGCAGGGCTATAAATATATACGCTGCCTTTAGATTTCCTATACTTGTCACAGTTTAAAAAATATCGTTCACAACTGCTGGAAGAAGTTAAAAAACTAATTATAAGAAATACGAAAAGGTACAACATCAGCAATCAAATCCCCTATTTTTTCACGATGCAGCTAGTCTAGCATTTTAATATTCAATAGTGACGTGTAAAATTAAAAATCAATACCTGTATATAAAAAAAGATGTGAGTGATAAGAATAACAAGGACTGTTTTCTTTTTTTAAGGTCATGAAGTTGCAACTGAGGACAAAATTTGGCCCTTTTACCATGAACAACCAGCACAGCCCAACTATGTAAATAGAACCAAGAAACAAAACAGTATGTTATTTGGAGGTGCCTATTTTTTTTTTTTTATCTTTTTTTAATCTCTTCGCATTTTGAAACTATTATGCCACCATTGTTTCTGACAAATACAGCACAGCAGGTACCAGGCACCACTTGGAGATTAACATTTTGAAGCCTATATGTCATAAAAAAAAAAAACCACACACCAACAAATATAGTTGAACAGATGGATCCTGATCACAGACTAGGAAAGGCTGAATGCAGCAAGTAGTGAAGATTGATACCTACTTACACAGAAGCAATCTGGGCACAGAGAACAGCAGGCTGCTACAGACATTTGGCATATTTATTGCAGCATTAAGGGAGCTCCCCAGTTCCATTACCATATATACAGGACTACGTTAAAAAAATAGTGTATATATTAGGCTTCCCACATACATAGAAATCTGGAATTATAATGACTAGCCTGCACGTAACAAAAATTAAGAAAACCTTTTTAATGTGGGATAATCCATTGTTGACACTGCAGTCTAACATCACTTCCATTTTAAAATTAGCAAGGGTATTTATAGCTCAAAATGCCCAGCCCAGTTTTGTTCTGAATGGCCAAATCGATTGCAAAACTCCTGCTGACTTGAAAGCAAGTATCAAATGCCACTGTATCTGATACAGAGAAGGTACAAAATTTTGTGACACAAATATTGACAAATTAATTGCTCCTTTTGGACATAAAAAATAACTCAGAGGCAAAACATCTTTTTCTTTTTTTTTTTTTTTTTTTTTTCTTTTTATCTCTTGCACAAAAAAAGCATCCTGGAAAAAAGTCTTGAGGTAGAACTGGGGAGGCTCTAAAGCTGTTTCAAGTTTACCGTAATTCACCATAAAGCTAATCTATAAACATGGAAAGCCACAGCTCCTCCCACATTTACTGATGTTCTGACTTCTCATTTATTCCAACAAAAAACTGATCACTCCGAGATCAATGTTTCTGGCTTGAGCTCCTACTACATGAACTCGCTTATAAAAACTCATGTTTATTGGTATACAAATTTTAGTGAATACTTACTTCATGCACCAGCATTCTTCATATGAAACCTATATGAAACCTGACATCCCCTAAAAGCACCTCTCCCCAAAATAACCCACAAAAATACCTTACAAACTTCTCTTATGTTTTAAAAAAAAATCTCTCAGCTTATTTCTAGATATTTCTGTGCAGCATCACCAGTTTTCTGCAATAATTTTTTTTTTTTCTTACAGGAACAGCTACATCTTCAAGTATAATGATTTTACATTGATTAGCATTAGAATTTAGGAGCTCTAAATTTAGGAACGGATGTCCTGTTAATTAAGAGAGTTTTTAAAATACCAATAAACACAATTCAAGCCATTGCAGATCAGCTGTGCTGTCTTTTGACCAGCAGAAATGCACGTTCTAGTTAATTATGAAAAGGAAGAAAAATGTATGTACGCATCAGGCCTCAACAGGGTATTAGTAATGTCAAAACATGGGTTTGTTATGATTATGTTTTAGAAAATCTAAACAGAGTATTAGTTGGCTATAAGAGAACACAGTGGACTTAGATATTCAACTGCTACTACAGACATAGTGTGACATGGTTCTTATTCCTAGGCACAAGATTGTGACTGCTTTTTCTACTGTGCAGTGTGCTACAGGTGACCAAGTTTTATTGGTTTGGGACAGTTACCTGCAGTTTGTTAACCCATGGAAACATTTGTCAAATGGAGCTACAATGTCCATTCCCTACATCAGAGCTTAGCAGAAAATCTCCCTTGAGTATCAATCTAATAATTATTAGAGGAAAAAAATATTCTCTAGCAGCTGTTAATGCCAATACACTAGTTTCAAAAGAAAGGATACCAAATGTAAGAATAACTGTTTTTCTGTATTTCTGTGAATGAATAGTCATCTATTACAACTTTGTGCCACTTCATATTGCATGTTTCTACCAGCAGAAAGACAATTTACTGCTGCTGAAAGTTTCGACATGCAGCCTGGCACGCAGCCTGTCTGACCCGACTGTTTTAGTCTGAAGTTGCTGTTGCACTAGCTGTGTACTCAGACACGCGTGATGAGTCAAGATATACTTATTTGGGAGGAGTTATGTTACACTAATCCAATGTTTGAGGGGCACAAATGAAATCAAATATTGAAATAGAAATGTAACTTTTCAGAATACTATGAATTTAGTGACTCCTATCCTAAAACAATCTATCTTTTTGTGCTATAGTAGTGCATCATGAGTTTTTACTGGTTGCTACATGAAACATAAAAATGAGTATATTCAGTCAGCGTTTCAGCAATATAAATGTATGCCACCACCTAAAGAGCAGGTGAAACTCACAGCAGGTAAACCCGATATCTGTTCAGCAAAGTAATGTGCCAGGGCCTTTTGTGGCACCTTTCTTCTTTTTAAAAATGCAGATCACACTCCCTGGAGATACTCATCTTTTCCCATGATGCTCTCAGCTGACAGCAAGACAAGCTCAGTGCACAAAAATGTCACTGGAGTTGACAAGCAAACTCCATCGGTATGCAGTGTTTACACAGTACAGTTTAGTAACAGTAGTTCACACAGTCCGTTGCCTCGGAACGGAATCATAATTAAGCCTTAAATCTTCAGAGTTCAGATTAATTCTTATCACATAGCTCTTATACATTTTGTTGTGCAAGGCTGAAGATCTGCTTGTTGCTAAAGAAAACAGCATACAAGGCTCAACCAGCTTTGAGGCTGATGTTGTTTATAAGATGCTCAGGTGCAGTGTATCTAGGACATGAATATCTAGCATCTTCCTGTTAATTATGAAGTTCAACAATCTCAGCAGAATTCTAATATTCTTCTGCAGTCACATTTCCCTCCTCTGACACATGAAAGCAACAGTCTCTACTTGCTGTAATGTATAGGAGCTCAGTTCGCAGATAATAAACATCCTGTTTCTCAGCAAAAAGTATTTTCCAACCATTTGTAAGCCTACACCAAATAAGTTCTAAATCCAAAAGCTATATATTTACACTTAGGAGCTTCTGAAGAATAGTTCAGAAAAGAAAATGTGGGGGCAAAATGCCAAGCAGACCCCCTTGAGCTGCTACACTCGAGCGAGGCTGCCTTTCTCACAGGGATTTGCGAGAGGACGACAGAGCCTCGCCCAGCACTGAACACCCCCGGCACGGAGCAGGTTTGTCCCTCGGTGAAGCCCAGGCTGAGGGCTGTACCTGCACGTCCCTCTTGTGAGGGGGCTACAACACTTCCTTGGGAGACTTTTCCCACAAGTAGTTGGAGATGTTAACAAGTCCAGCGTTATTCCAGGACAGGTGGTTCCGGGTGGTAATAAACACCTTTAAAGGCCTAGGACAATTCCAGCATAAAGTAAGACTGAGCCAAACACAAGGAGGAAGCAGGCTGGAGGTGGGAAAGATCAGATAGCCGAGGAAGTGCACAGGACTATTTTGTATTTTCTTATGTAAGCTTGTAAAGATAAATCCAGTCAATAAAATGAAGTATAAGTACATGGGAGAGCAATACATACCTACTGTGCCCGAAGTGCCTGAAGGTGAGAAATTATCTGGGCAGCCCTGCAAGGAGAAAGTAACTGAAGGGGGCAGAAATCTGTAAATACACTGTCCAGCAGCCTCTTCATTCAAATGCAAAAAACTTCTGGTTATGCTTTGACCATTATTTTGAAAAAGAAAGAAAATAATACAGCAAGATTGGTGCCTCCTGAAAGCAGGAGGCTTTCTGCCTCATGCTCAGCGAGGAAAGCATTACCACAGAAGCAGAGCTGAACTCCACCAGGACACAAGCGAACTCCCCATCTCCTGCTGCACAGATATTCCCCTCGGCTCCCTGTCTGCACTGCTGGAGTCAGGCTGAGAATACCCGGGGATCTCCCATGCTGGAGTTTCATACATTATGTGACAGTGCACGCGCACCCCGGAGTCTATCTGCCTGCTGCACAGCACAGGTAATTCCCAGGGAGGTCAAGGCGAGTTACTCGGTTGGGGCCTTTGGAGTGCGATACATCTGCGGAAGCACAGGGAGGCCCTCAGCAGAGGCCGTCCCGGCAGCGCGGCAGCGCCACCTTGTGGCGCGGGCGCCTCAGGGCGGCCCTGCCCTGGCTCCCAAAACACTCAGTATGCACAAACAGGAACAAAGTCAAGGTTTTCGAACCAAATGCGTTCTTTTGAAACAACTGACTACACCTCAGGCTTAGCCTCACGCTGCGGGAGTCAGAAGGAAGGGGCAGAACAGACACCCCACAGCAGAGAGAGATCCCTGCACACGCAACATACCCTAGCGCCTAACAGGTTTATGCAGAGGGTGGAACACATTTGTTTGACTGCCTGATCCACATCTGCAAAAACAGGCTCTAAAGTAACCTTGAGAAATTCTACACAACTTCCATTTCCTTTTTCTGGACAGCCGCTGCAGGATAAAAACCCCATGGATTTTTTTTCTTCATCTTCCTTAAGCAAGCAAACAAGTCAAATAAAAATACGCTGTAATCATCACCCCAACCAACATTCAGGCATGCGGAAGGATGTTTCTTGGCTGAACATCACCTCATCTTTTCCCCTCTGTCAAGACTAAGCCCTTACAATTCCTGCGGAATAAGTTCCAGTTTGTTCCAGAACCTTATTTTTCAGCAATACTGAACTGGATTTCTGATGATATCTCTGCTAATCTCTGGCCAGACTTTTATAAATTGTTTTCACTCATTTTCACAGATCTACAATAGACTTTTGCTGCATAATGGACTTTGAAATATATATATACACACATCTGTAACTAAGTTGTTGTGCAGTGTGTTATTTGAGCAAATGGAAGGAGAACTAAATATGACGTATTTCAAATTGTCCCTCTTTACCTGCTGCAAAAGTTTTGTTCCTAGCCCCGAGTTCCTAGGTACAACTATTGGTTTGATCTATATTTCGGTCACACGCGAATGCTGTATGAAGTGGCTGGTAACAACTTAAACAATCTGTTTTGGATGGAACTGAAAGGCCAAGCCAGCAAAACTGCGTCTACGTCCTCATTATGCAAATAAGGTGTGCAGATAATTTCACGTTTCATCTTATTGTTTTGATGTCTCAGAGCAGATGGCAGAAAATGAAGCACACTGAAAGGAACCAAGTGAAATTTTTGCAAGCCATTACTTTCAATGACTTGCTACCGTTCTTCACATTAGGTCCTGACATTCAGTCTGTCCTCGCGCTATTAGATGCCATGTGCTGCCAGCCACCTCTTATCATCAGCGAGCAGCAAGGACAGGTTGGCCCCAATGAGCTGGCGCTTCCATTGCCAGCCCCATTTTAAAAGAAGCAACTCTAAAGTTCCATTATTCATGGAAACAGATGAGTCATCCTCCCCACTACACAGAGATGCACAAAACTGCTCTTCCTGAAAAAAGGACTGAGCTTGCTTTTTTTGTTGTTGTTTGTCATTGCAGAAGAGGGCATTATAATATGCTGTATCTATAAAACTTACAATAGACAACAGTGATTGTAATCTTCAAATAAAATCTTAGTGCAATAACATTTCCGTTGGTTCTTTCTTTATGAGGGATATTCTGTTTAACCTGTTTTATCATGATTTTTTTTCAATCAAATACAGTATGTTATATTTATATGCTACACAAAGGCCTTCATGAGAATATATGTTTTCCACTTAAGGACTCAGCCTAATTTTCATAGCTATATTGTATTCACAGGGAAAACGACTTTTTTTGTTAAGAATGATCAGCATTACTTTCAAATAACACAAATCTTTTTAGCTAATATATAGGGCTGTTTTTATTTTAGTGCACAAAAAAAATGCTTAAAGAGAAACTTCCTCCAGCTATTCCCCATCTAAAATCAGTAGTCCTATTCCCATTTAATAGTTCCAGTTATATACCAGCCATATGAATATTTAGCTGACCTCCAAAATCTGTTATTTTTAATACAGAATTCCAAGGTAGTAATACAAAACTTTCCTATATATGAACATTTTGAAGTTGAAGCACTGCTAACAGGTTTAATTTGAATTTTCATTTATCTACTTGGCATCTAATGCCTCGGAATATGAAGTGTTTACTTTGCTGCCCCTAGTTCCAATCCCCAATAATCTCACCACTAGCAATAACAAGCAACTTTTCAGTGTGTGTTCCTGAAACAGGTTTCATTACTTTTCTTCATCTAAGGAGTATATTTGTTGGCTTCTCAAAACCACAAATAAATACAATACTATCATTACGCAGATAACTCTTGTGATAAAAAGATTGCACCACTTTTCTATTTATTGACTTTGAAATCATACCTAATGAAATAAAAACACACTCATCTGAATACCTTTACACAGTGTATATTTACAGATAAAAGTAGAAATCTCCAAATAAAAATTAAAGGCTATATTCAATAGCATTGATTAGTCTAAGAGGTGGCACAAAACAATAACTTGTTACAGACCATCAGAAAATTATGAAGTCATTCTTGCAGATGCAATTTTCCACCTGCATGTTAAAAAACTTACTTGTCTTTACAGAGACTTTCTCCTATTTTAATTTAGAATTAATCCAATAGAAGAATTTTTGCTTTTATTTTTCATTTATGCATCTAAGTTCCCTTATTTCTCTTATGTGGTATATCAGGTTCTGCATAATTCTTCATGGACTTATGTTCTGCACACTGAACTTTCTCCAGTGTGCATATGGCTTTAGAGCATGTACTTACAGTAGAAGCCAGCCTAATATGAAAAGGATGAAGATAAAGTTTATACCTCAGAACTACAGAAAATACTTCTTTCCTAATGCTCCTACACACAGAGCAGACAAGAATGGAGTAGGCATAGCTGAGGGACACAGAATCTAATTTTATTCAGTCACTGCTGCAGAAATCTGCAGAATCTGTCTTTGCTCACGCAGAGCCTCTGCTGTACCTAATACCCCTGAACAAGTGGCCACTGCTGTGGTTGATGGAGACATGTGGCTGGGCTTTAATAAAGCTTCATATATTCCTTAAGGTCATTTTTCCATATGTTGCTTGTGTGGACGAGGAAATACGGCTTTTGTTTTGGGTACACTAGAGTGGTTTTCAGAAGTGCTCAGGCCACATAACCTGTTTTTGACACTGAATTCCACATAGGAATTAAAGTCTCCTTCTCATGGCCTGTATTCCTGAAGTGCAAAGATGTTATTTTTCCCATTCTATCCCCATGACTCCAAGTTCATACATATGTAACACCAGCTCCAAAACAGCTAAAAGCTTGTGTAAAAGAGCATTCACCTGAAATTCAGCAAATTCGGGTTCAATTCTCTGTCACTTGATTCAGATCATGGCTATGAACCTGCATCTCCCAAATCCCACAGATAAAACCCAGTGACTGACCTCCCGAGCTGCTTCTAGACACTCTATTCCTTTCTCTTGTTATTTCCCATCCGAGTCTGAAACTTCCCAGATTTCTTCTTACGCAAAATAAAAACATTTGAAATCCCAAAGTTTTCATCACCAAGAGAGTCAGCTTCTTCCCCACTCTAAAAAGCATGAAATAATACCTCAAATGCTTCAGAGTCCAGCTAAACAAATTCCACGCTAAAACAAGTAACATGGATCTGCCTGCTTTACCAATAGTTCAGGCTTTCTTTTTTTGCCTAATACTTTCTGTGCAAACAAACTGCGCACAGTAATCAGTGGTTCTACCACTGCTTTGGCATGAAGTTTATGGCAAAGAGCAATATGTCTCGGTACAAGATATGCAGTCACTACTGAAGCACTGAGCAAATTCTACTTCACTCAGCCATTTCCTGATGGATTGGATCTAAACATGGTGCTAGTGCTTTAGCATAAGCATCCTTTCTGTATTGTACACGTAAGCTTACTAGTCGGATTTAGAAAAAGCCTTAATAAGGATTAAATATATAAGAGTTTGAGTCATAGCTGCAGAGGAAGTACTGAAGAACCCTCTAGTCCAATAAATAAAAGTAAGATATGAGCCTGAAAAGTGCTAGCACACTTGTGTTAAAAATCTTCAATGATAGCAGAGGATATATAGCACTTGCAGGAGGTACTCGGCTCCCGGTCCAGAATATTTTATATTTAAAAGGACATTTAGTAACTGTGTATCTGCTCCTACAACAGAAACCATTTCAGTGAAAGAATCTGATAACTGTTTTAGAAACAGGGTAAAAGAATAAACACAGGAGGTATATTTTATCAGCTGCTTCAGCTTCTAGAGACAGGAGCTGATCCACCAAAATTAGGGTTTAAAAGCTATTCTTTCAAAGCTATAGAAAGTACCTGAGGTGGTGTGACATTTTGTCCAAAGTGGATATATTTTGTAAAACATACCTGTAAAACACTGCACCTTTCAAAGAGCATTACCCAAACCATTTCTCAAATAATATTGTTTTAATCTTGCAGTAGAACCAAACAAAAAAACTGTGTTGTTCTAGGACAGAGCTACTCGAACAAATATACTTTATACAAGGTATAAATAACAAATAATAAATAAATTATACTAAATATGTAAGCTATATAAATTATATCAAATATATAAATATATGTATAAATAATAAAGAACAGATTTTTAAAAGTGAATGTTACTGTGCCATATTTCATAATGTGCATACATTACAAAACTTTCGTAATTCAAGAGCTAAAAGCTACTGAAATGTTAGATCAGACAAAATGGTACACTTTTCTTTAAAGAGACATCGTTCAAAAAAATCACACAAGGACAAATAAGGTATTTTACCTTTTACAGTTACTGCTCAAATTGATTTCAAAAATATGTTTATCTGTGTTTTTTTTTAATTAAATTTTGTTTATTAAAATTAGAAAGCTCTACTGCAGAACACAGGTGAATCACAATTCCAGGCTTCCAAGAGCTTTCTGCAATCGAACCATTACTTACACTTTCAAAAGCAAAGACCTGCTAAACACAGCACTACCTTTGAGGAAGTAGAGAAATAAAACCAAAATTTTGGCTTCTACTTACCCTATGTATGCAAACAAGTTGGCATCACTAATAAAGCTGATAAAACTCCTTCTCCTTCCAGGATAGCAACTTACATTTGCTGTTATATGGAGGCACATCCTGTAAGTGATGGGAAAGAACAGTACAAAGAAAGATGAAACAAGACTTGAAAACACAGATTCAGACCACATGCACAACCCTAGGCATACATGTGATTAAGGGTATAACTAATGGTGTTATACTACTCCGTTCCATCCTCCCCCCAAAAATTGTCTTGTTTGATGGACTTCCAGGCCACAAAAAGCTCCTCTAAGATCAAGACAGTCTGGTCAGAAATTTAGCAGATCTGCTACATCAACTTGATAAAAGCAGGTCTGTTAAGTGACCAGACGCTGGTGACGTTTTCACACTCCTGAGGGCTTTTCCTGTCGTTCTTCACAAACACAGTATCACCCATGCTCTTCAAAACAGATCCCTTACAAGGCACATTGTGCAAACTGTGCCACACTGCGGTTAGGGACTAGATGCATGAGAAATTACGTTCAACCTTGACGAAAAGCTCCACAGGAAACCACCACCTTCAAGCATCTCCAAAGAAGCTGTGGCTGCACCTGGCAAAACACGCGCTGGGGAGACACGTTTGCTGGTTTGACACTAGGGAAGCTCTGGGGAAGCCTTGACCGCTCTCTCTGAAACTATTTAGAAGATACTTACACAAAACAGGGAAGGACAAGCGCATAGAGAAATGCTTCTAGGAAGATCAGCATTTCTTGTGCATTGAGCTTGTGTCATCTGTTTTAATGAAATGCCAAGTTTAATACTAATGGCTGTTAATCAGACTCTTCTTCGATGCAACTTAAATACAATTCACTTCCTAATTTAAAGTTTGGTACTACATGATCTTTTAGATACGGAATCCATTTTCATCTTGGTATGAAATATTCATTATGTGTTAACAGTATTAACAACAAATTATAATTTCAGGGCTTCCTTGAAATATTACTAAACCTTGGAAACATGCTGAGTCTGACATAAAGCAGCTTCTCCTTGTAGCTTGGAGAGGTAGGTAAAAAAAAATTCCATTTGCTCATCCCAGCAAAACCAGAAGTGAGAAATCCGAGGGAACCACCCAGGCAGGAACGTCTCTGCGCTCCATGGAGGCTGGAGGCAGGGCTGCAATCCTTCCAAACCAGGAGCACGCGGCCGCTCTGCCCCTCCACAGCCTGGCACCTTGGGAGCAACCGGCGAACATTATGGGATTAGAAGGCTTTGCTCGGGTCAGGAATCAGTCAAGTGTACTTCAGTTAGCAATGCAAGAAAGTTACTGGAAATAACAAAGTATTATCCAGAAAAAGAACCTGAAAAAAAAAAAAAAAAAAGTCTCCAGGGGTGCTGGGTAAGTTGTGAGTTACAGCCCTGAAGCTTCTTGATTTGTTAATAAGGGGGTGAATCTGCCAGTTTCAGATGACTTTTCTGTAAGCACTAAAAAAAAGTTAAACGCTCTTGGGACCTTGCAAAAGATAAACTCAAGCATGCAAAGCTGGATTTATTTAGTTAGGGTAACTTTTTAAGCATATTTGTGTTCACACTGTAAGACCTGAGTCAGAACTGATATCCTGAAAAAGGGTTCTTTGATAGATCATCCCAGACAATATTTTCCTAAAATACCACACAGAGGTCAGAGACCAAGCAATTCCTATTTTATGCCCTTTGCTAAGTCATCTTTACTCTCATCAAGAGCTCAGTTTCTTGCAGAATAGCACAAAAATAAGAAGAGATTCTAAAATCTAAGTGGCATGCGAGTACTGCGTCATCTTCTAGGCTGCTTAACCCATGTGGCCAAACATGCAGGGGACAGTACCAAAATAAAAAATGAGAAGTATTATCAGTGTTGCACATGCATGTAAAACTCACAGTGAATGCAGGAATATATTATATGAGCTTTAAAGGCAGTAACAAAACTATCCCACGTCTAAACTGCTCCAAGTTGCCTTTGTTGCCTGCTATTGCGGAGTACATTATCAATGCAGCACACAAGAAAGCCCAGATTTTCTTTCTTTTCCCATAAACACATTGAAAGCATCTCAGTGCTCTCCTACATTTGAATATATTCAAAATATTATCCCTCTTCTCATCTTTGTTGAATACGGGGCACAAAAGCTTCTCAGGTGCAGCAAAATATCTGGTCCCTTAGTAGTGATGCTTCCCTTTGCTGAACCAAACTTGCCGAGTCTCAGCGACTCCTCAATGCTCCAAGCTCTGTACTGTAAAGCTTCCCATGGCCAGGGATTTCTGCGCCATCAGGCTCCTGACCCAAAGTCTCCTAAATTTCCCATTGGCCTCACTAGACACTGAAACAGTTCCTCAGGATTGTCCTTGCAGTTTGGTTGCCGTGAAAGAAGCTGGAGGTGGAAAGCAAAACTTACCACCCTAGCAGATATAGCAGAGCTCAGCAGCTGCCATTTCCCAATACACAGGAAGAAAATTTTGGATGACTGATCCACACAGCCACTGTGGCTCATAATTTCAAACAAGCTTGCAGGACTTTTAGATTGCATTACCTTTGAATATGCCACTCTAAAGGTACTGATAAGGAAGTACTGAGTATTCGCTGCTGCTTTCTATACACCAGAATGCACTGAATTTACTAAGCACAGAAAACCCAAATCTGGTTCTGTTCTGGGTCCAGAAATCCAAATATAGAATCTGCAATTTTTACATCTAGTGATATGCGGAAAGAATGATGCAGGTTTACAGCAGAGTCATTTAGGATAAGAAACAGCCTTAGAAACAGTCAAATAGTTCAATAGCTGAACTTTGCTCAAGTTTCTCGTACTGAAAATTTGTACTTATTTCAGTATCAGACTATAACTATTTTGGCGAGACTACTGAACACAATCAGTCTTCGGGAAATGCCGTCTGATAGTCCACCATGCCACAACATAGTTGTTACAAATGTGAAGCTAACCAAAGAAAAGTACAAACTCTTAGAGTTTTAGTGTAGTTTATTCTCCATAACAAAAATTTTGGCTTGTCATATTTTATACACTCCCAGAGCCTCCATGAAATATTTGCTAAAACAGCAACCAAAAATTGTCTCTGTCCATACTAACCAGAAGAGTTAAATATGGCATTTTGGTGTCTAATGGAACAATTTCATGTTGTACAGGTACAAAAGGATATAAACAATTGAAATTTCAGAACATCTGGCTACCACTTGAGGTAAAAACTGCATGTATTATAGACTAAAACAGACTTTATCCCATCAAAAGGAGATAGCTGCTCATCTCTTACGAGGGTGCAATATCCATCAGAACACCCAGAGGCAAGACATACTGCTTTAAAACTGCCAGTGACAAAACACTAATTCTGTTTAAATGAGTAAAATAATCAAAGACTCACCGTAACAGCAAGACTACAAATTCTGCAACAAGTCTTAATGCATCTCTCATCTCTAGTTAATATTTTCCATCGATCTTTCCTTAATTAAAGCAAATGAAATGAAAGCAAATAGGGCTACAAGAAATAATTGTCATATGAGAAATATGACAGTCAGATATTTCTAAACGCAACTCTAGTGAGATTAAGGTGCCACGTGGTTAATGGTAACATCCTACCTTCACTTTCTAAATCAGGACGAAGAGACAATCTAGTAGAGCCAACTTCAGACCCTCTCCTGCTTTTCTGAGAAGCCTTGAGAAGTTTTAATTCTCCCCAAATTCCACTAATAATAGGAGTTTCTGCAATACAGTGAATGGCAAATAGGACTATTAATCTCAGCAGCTGACAGCATATATTTCACCCAAGATTTACAAGTCAGAGACAGGGCCACCTGGACTTGCTGTACTCAGTGACCTTGCTGCTTTTCCCCAGTGAACTGTATGAGAAGAATTTTTCCCTTAAATTAATGACACACACACAAAAAAGCATTTTCTACAAGTAATCTCAGTAACTACAGCTGCACTTTGTTACTGCTATTATCAGGACATCACAATTAATCTAATAATTCTAATATCTAATCCCTGATAATACCTGGTTCATGTACTATCCATTTCCCAGTAGGTCGTTAGAGAAAAGGCCACGGAGAGGATTTACAGTCTGGAAAGCTAAAAGAGACCACAGACTACAAGGATAATCTTAAAATATACACAGAGCATTCCAGAAGCACAGTTTGGATGCTTTTGTCCAGAGAACACATGCTCATCATTTCCAAAAGAACCAGTTGGGCTTTTGCATTGGTCACTTAATTACGACATTTATATTGACTTAACAGGCTTAATTTTAGTTGCAGAGATTGAACAGCATATTATGAAACAATCTATTTGGCTAATCTAACCATTTTTTCCCATTCAAAAGGAGCGATGTTTTATTAATTGCTTGTTAATCACAAGAGTTCATTGAATACAGTTTAGCAGAGGATTTTTAATATTAATCTTTATAATATCAATATTATCAATGATCTGTGCTACCACTTACATTTTATGGCACTACTCAGGCAACAGCAGAAAGCCTAAAATTAGAGGAAGATTATCTGTTTTACAAGTTTGAATTCTTTTGCTTTAAAATTCTTTGAATCTTTGAATTCTTGTGCTTTAAAATACATTAAAAATATCTTTTCAAAATGACAACACTGGTATAATAACCTATGTGCTAATTTCCAGAACATTCATTTCCATAGGACAAGAGTTCAAGAAAGATAAAACAGGAGCATCATTAAAGCAAGCACAATATAGGGGATTAAATGAGGAGAACATGAGACTCCTTTGGGAATCTTTTCATTCAGCCCACTCCATGCCATGTTAGTGCTACTTATCTCTCTCTCTGACACAATCTTCTGAAATTAGAATGTCTACCTGAAATTGTCTGTCCTCAGAAATCTCTGTACTTAACAGTCATCCCAGTCAGGCTCATCCGTGCTGCCCTTGACCTTACATACAGGAAAAGCACCATTTCTCTTGCAGTTACTCTAATCAGTGAGTAACCTATGACATTAAGGTCCAGGTTTTAACTCTTAATTGTTTTGTTGTAATAACTTTAGGCTCTTTCAACATCTTCCTATCCTTTAAGTAGGAAAGCTGTATTACCAGGAGCACAAGAAGGTCAAGTAACTTCATACTCTATAAAACGGATCAGCAATTTACACAAAGCATGCGGAATTTATCCTGGTCTGCCTAAAATATCTACTCATTATCATGCCAACATTCATAACAGAATACTCCTAAATAGTCAAGTGGTGAATATTTAGGTCTCCTTTCTCCTGAAAGTCCTGCAACTCTGTGAGCCTGTTTCATCACGCATTCACTATTCCTCAGCAGGACTGCCTGTAATTTACAGTATCCCAGATCAGATCAGACATTTTCTGGCAATGTAGAGCCCTGTGCTTGAACAGTAGCCATCCTGTGCTTGAACAGGAGTAATAAATTAATATACCACATTTCTAGGAGTTTCCAACTATATAGGGAGTAAGAACAAAAGAAAACTCACAACTTCCATTTACCTTGTATGACTTACTTTTAGCTCAATTACAAATATTTTAACAGCAGACCACTACACCCAGTTGCTCTTTGATTCCAGTCCCCAGTTGTCTTACACACTTAAATATTATGGAAAATCCTTAAAAGGAAGAGATTTCTTTCCCAAAAGATCCTTCTTGTAACTGAAGACCTATCAGCTGCTCTGGATAGATTACTGCCAGTGGTATCAAAATGAACAACTGCCAAGTGAAGAGACTGACACCTTTGCTAATGGCTTATA
The DNA here is from genome assembly GCA_013398735.1 of Nothocercus julius. NCBI lineage: Eukaryota > Metazoa > Chordata > Aves > Tinamiformes > Tinamidae > Nothocercus > Nothocercus julius. The sequence continues at coordinate 195,948 of VZSV01000176.1, read as the reverse complement.
TCACTTCGAAATGATCTGGAAAACAGTAATAAAATGTACTTTAAGCTTGGCCTAAAGCTAATGGGGGAGCAAATTAAGGTCTCCTCATAAACGTCTTCTCCTTGCATTTGATTTAAGGATGTAAAAGGAGGGGGCAGGCTACAAAGGAACATTTAAACAATCAGTGCTAAGCAAATAATTCATGTTTTCTGGGTGACAACTCGGAACTTGAACTTGATAGCTTGATAGTAATTTGAGTGAAACAGAAGATCCTTCTTCACATAAATGTTTTCACCAGGAATTTCCCTGATCAGACAAAGCAAAATTCTTCAAAATAACAGAAGACTAGTAGAAGTTTGAGAGGAACTCCTAAAAGAAAAAAAAAAAAAAGAGAGAGAGCTCCTTTTTCACGTGTTAGTGTTGAGACAGCAAAACAAGCAGATTCATGAAAAAAAAACAGGAATGTTTCGGTACAACAGATAGATTCTCTTGCCCTACACAGTGCATTCTGCACTTAGATATTACAAATGTTCGGTATGTGATTGATAGTTCTTTCTAAACTAAGAGAATCAACTTATAAAACAGATGAAATGTCACTCAGAATAATGAAGAACCTTTGCAGTGAACAATGTTGTCTGCATATAGAGGGACACTAAAATATTTACATATCACACAGAAATCATTTATGAAACCACATAATTTATCCTGGCACTCACCTAGCAACTAGTAACTGAAAATTCATCAGATCTCCAAAGATGCATGGTTTAATCAGATAATAAAAAAGGCAAGCAGGAACTCCAAAGCAGATATTTGGGAATCATCTTTTCCAGTATAAGTTTTGAATGATTTACAAAGTCAAAATCTTGGGGAAAAAAATGATAAAAGCTCCATCAGGTGCCCATACCATGTGAGCACCACTCAAGTTATAGATATATTAGATATAATACAAATTGCAGACCTAAGAATCAACAGGCATACAACTCTTTGCTGATACACACAATTCTAAACCAATCCTTTTAAGCATTACCTTGTTTTTTTTTGTTTAAAAATGAGATGCCCTATTCTACTGAAACCCTTTAAAAAAATACATGCATCATGTTAGTAGCATTTAACACAGACTGCACTAGACTATTGCTAAAATGTAAACAAGAGATACTAAAATTAATATTAGCTGACTAGAAAAAAAAAAGTCAATAGACCATTTCCTACATATTTGCACTAGTTTACAAAGTAAAACCAACAGCTGCATTAAGCTGCTTAAAATGGGAGACCTCTTGCCTATGTGATGTATTATGCAAAGCATACAGTGCTTGTCTCAGGAATATAAATGTGGGTGCAGGGTCAAAGTGAAGAGAAGATGAAATATGGGCACTTTAATGAATCAGTGTAATGATACTATTTAACTATATTCATTCAAGCAACAGTGCATGAGACCACTTCTTAAAATTTCAATTTTTACTAGCTTCAAAAAATAGGAAAATCATGAGTACATAAAACTGCAGTTCTCATGCTAATAGGGGGGAAACAATGTTATTTTCCTTTTGTATAAAATAAGTATACATGTGCTCCAGTGAATAGCTGTTACAGTTCCCCTTTCCATGGCAGTAGCAGAAGTTGCTCAGACCACAATAAAAGCATCCCAAGGTTAGATGAACATTGCTTGGACACTGAGCCACGCGCCATGAATAATTTAGTTGTAAACCACAGCTTTTTTTCTTCCTTGTCACAAGTCACAAACAGATTAATTCCTGCATTTAATATCTGCATTTACTCTACAAACTTAACTTTAAACCTCCATAGGTTGCCTATGACTTTTGAAAGTCTAGGTTTTTTGCCTCCTTGCTCTTAGCTGAATAATATATGTGGTTATTTGTACACTAATTAAATAAGTAAAGCAGCACTTCATGCCCAAATGTTCGCATTTGTAATATTCTGATTTTTGCTCCGGCAAACTCTGGCCTAGGTAAGCTGAAAATTCGCTTTCTGTAGCGTTTAGGGTAACAAAACTTCAAACCCCAAGAGCCGATGCCGAGCAAAGCGAGCGCAGGCCGCCCACCCCGCGCGGTCTCCACTTGCCACACGGGCCCGCGCCTCTCGCCGCCTTCCCAGAACACCCCGGGCCCGGCGCTCCCGCCGCGCGGCTGCGGCCGCCGGGCGGGGGGAGCTGTCGCCCCCTGCCGTGCCCAGGCGGGGTCCGTCGAGCGAGGCAGCGGCCGCCGCCCCCGCAGCTGCTCCGCAGCGGCCCTGGCGCTTCCCGCGCGGGAAACGCAGCAAGTCCCTAGGCGAGGTGGGAGGCGGCGCAGGCCGCCCCAGCTCCGGCTGTCGCCGGCTGTTCAGGTGGCGCCCCGCACGCTCGGTAAGGACAAAAGGAAGAGAATATTTTCTACTGTAGGCCCTCGAGCCGCGGCCGCACCGAAAGGCCTGAGTGAGGCAGGGGCGCCTCCAGGTCTTTCCGTTTTGAGGCAGTCGTGCGGGTTTTCTTGGTTTGGTTTGGTTTGCAAAATCGCCTAATGAGGGAGTGCCCTGAGGGAAGGCAGCACAAGCACCGCTGCGGGGCCACGGAGGGTCTGCGCGGAGCCTCCAGCCTCCTCCTCATCGCTAGCCGCCCAATGGCGCTTGCGTCAGGGCACCAGACACCCCTTTTTCTTGCAAACAGACAAGTGTCACTGATCTCTACGTGGCCTAGGTGCCTCTCCTCAGAGAAGGGCATCTCTGCACAGGTCCACGCAGGGTGCGAGGCAGCAGCTCATCCACAGCAGCAGGGAGCCCCTCGGCCCGCGGAGCTCCCGCACGCCCAAAGGCCTGGACAGATTTTAGCATCATATTGCTAATCTTAGGGGTGTTGCTGTGAGCTATTCTGTAACCACACGTATGAAACGAAACACACTGTATACACGCTCTTATCCGTGGTATTTTGACAAAATAGGTCATGTAGAACATGCAGAGTTTGGCAAAGAGCAGCGGGGATTCTGCCTGAGCACCGCAATTGATATGTCTGCATCTCAGGGCGGAGTGGAAGGTGTCAGGAGGAGCCTTAGCAAATCTCTGTGCGTTTCTCATCCAGTTTCTTTTACCCTGGGGGTGGATTATGTGCCTGAGTAACAAAGATAGAATTTGACCTAGTATTTTTTGAATTATCTTTCCTGGCATGGAGGCCGCAAAGACAGGGACCGAAATGGCCGCCCTGGCCCCTGGGCTGTGCAGCAAAGCTAAACTTCCTACCCCTGCCCATGACCAGGCATTCGCTGGGACCTGCACTTGCTGGTTTGTTGCTGTATTTTTGTATGTTTCTAATAATATTTACTGGAAATTCATTCATATCCTTTCACCTTACTGAGTTCTCTTTCTCAGTGGATCTAAAGCACAAATGATCTATTACTGGAGAGTTACTATCCAACTCTTTATTGCTAATGGTAAATACTTCTGTACTACTTGTTCTATGAACCAGAAAAGATTTCAGGGGAATATTTGATCTTTTGGAAACTGTTAAACAATACTGAGGTGGATTACTACTGGTAATCTGTTATTGTCTAAACCAAATAAGTATATTATATTCTGTGTATGTATTGAAAAGGGTATATGGTCCTAGTCTGGATGGCAGGGGATTACTAGGAACACTTATATAGTGCTTTTCTACAGGTGGTATTCTGAATACATTTGGAGCTGATGCAAGGTGTTGCCTAAAAGGTATGGTAGGCAGAAATATCCCAGTAAGAATTCTGGATGCTGAGAATATATAAAGTGTCCTCGAGCTCAAAGCAGATTTTGATGGCATTAGCATGGCACAAGGTGGCCATTGCAGTCCTTGCCACCTGTGAAAGGTTAATGATCTGCAAGAGATGTAAAGACAACATTCTGGGTTCTCCCCCCTGCCAGGATATAGCCATAAGAAAATTGCTTTAAACAACTATTTAAATGCAAACATATACACTTGATAAGCAGAAAAGGGAGATAATATTTTCTATCTAAAGCTTTGACAAAAATGCAAAGTTAAAGTTGTGAAATAAAGGCAAGATGGGTTAGCTTACTTTTGTATTAATATGAATAGCATCTACAGCGTATTAACGGTTTCAGATATGGATATAAAACAACCAGACCTCTGGCTCTCATTATGCGAAGTTGCCTCACATACCTCTGACTAGTTTGTGCAAATGGCTGATTTCCTGTAGAAAATAAATAAGAAGATTGCCTTATAGTTAGTTTCTAGACTGCACTTAATTTTGAACCAACACCAGATGTACCCTGAGATTTTGTGAGATAGATGGGTAGATTTACAAATCAATTAAAATGTTTGTCCTGGTGCTATTATTTCCTGGAATATTAATAAATCCTTATTAATGCATACTGCATAATTTTGACTGAGATTACAAGTTTTCCTTGTACCATAATACACAATCAACATAATATTTTTCTAGATCTGTTGTTGGTGGGTTTTTTTGTTTGTTTCTTTGGAAACACAAACATGGGGCCCAGAACTTCTGTTGCACCCATTTTACTTATGATCCAGCTTCCTCAAACAAAATTCCAAATAAAAGGCAGAGCATAGTGCAGACATCTTAGTGTGGTTAATGTTACACTCACATCCCTCATTATTTGCAGTCAGGTGTATGTATGATGATTTTGTGTAATTCTTGCTTTTTCTGTCTTCATTTTTATGTACTTCTCACATGACTTATTCAAGGCTACTTTTGTGTATGCGCGTGTGTGTGTGTGTGTGTGTGTGTGTGTGTGTGTGTAAGGTATAGGAGAAATGGTGCATATGCTGACAAGTAACAGATTGCATTTTAAAAAAGAAACAAAGAAAATGTGTTGGGAGTCTTTCCTGAAAGGAAACTGAAGGAGTTGCCATGGAAATTATTCTGATTTGAAATCCACTACCTGAACAAATATTTTATTTGTCAATTTTTTCTATCTCTAAATACCAGACAAAAATAGGAGGTGTGTGTGCTGTTTTCAGACTGTCAACAGCTCTTTGCAGCACCTGGTCTCTGAGGGTTAGCAAAGCCATTCATATTTGCACTGAGGAAAGCAGAAATACTGTTCTTTTAACCAACTTACAAATTCTGTGGCGGTTTTCAGACTTCATCCTATCATTCCTACAAGCTAATCTGCAGGAAACTTGTTTATTCCTGATGGCTTTTAAAATAAATTAGCTAAATGTGGGTTTGAACATCACTCACAATTTGTGCTGAAGTTCATAGTTTAGTTAAAAAGAAGGTATCGTGCAAGAGTGGAAGAAAAGTCACTGACAGTAATATATCACCCCCTTTCAACTCAATTGACCTACCTTTTCACTGCTGAAAGAAATACATTGCTAATATTAGATATGATTTACTTCAGTAATATTAGATATGACTAAATCCCTGATCCTTCCCTGGAAAACATTTTGCTTGGGATGAAGCCTGGAGCCACAGTTTTTATGCAGTTTTGCATGCACCCTTGGATTACTCTGCTTTGGAAAAAAAATTACTCAGTTTCATGGCAATATTGCAGGTCACTTTCAATTAATTAATAGCAAATTGCTTCTATTCATTCACTATGCTGTGAAAAGTGTGAAAAGAGCATCACTCCCAAATCTGCAGTTAATTTACTTTTCAAATTTTTAAAAACAAATATGCTTTCAAATATGCTACAAGTTATGTATTCCAAGATCAAATCTTTTAAATTAAATTTTAAGCTTTTCTCACCTGTTAAGTAGGAGCTTAATATCACCAGTGGAAAGGAAGGAGCACTGGGAAGCAAAGCGTTTTCAGCATTGATTTAAAATGGTTTAATTTTCTCCTCTGTGGCTATGAGAAGAATTGATTTTAAATAAGGATATTTAAAATGGGATGGGAAGTTTATAAGTTCACCAGAAAATGTAGCATATCAGGACAAAAATGGCAATGTTTGCTTTAGAGTTCAATTATAAAATGAGAATCAGCTTTTTTTTTAACAAGAAAGTTATTAATCTTTTACTGACATTTTTCTTTCAGGAAAAAAATTAAAAAGCTTATTATTTTGCACAGCATAAGTACTTTTTATTTTTATTGAATAGTATTACCTATAATAGCATTACAAGTAACTTGCCTATATTACAGTGTTTTGCATTACAGAAAAATCTAAGTATACAGCACTTTTATAAGACTTTGGAATTCAACTTTGCTGCAGGTGGACATAATTAAAATGACATGCTAATTTTTGCACAATACCATTTATCAGATCTAGGAATATCTACGCTCTTATTAATATAAAAAAGTATTTTTCCCCAAAAAGAACTTCCTTGAATTCAGTGAACTATTTCTTTGGGTAACTATTTCTGCATCATGTCACTAGTGTACAATGCTACTAATTTATTTGGCAATTTGTTCTTTGCTTATATACTTACATGCAGTCTAAAAGCTTTTAAATTCATGCATTCTTTTTAAGGGATATATTTGAAGTCTTTACCTTTCTAAAAGGAGCAATTATGTTGCAGTAGATAGGAAAAAGACTGCCTTAAAAAGGTTTTTTCCTTTTAAGGTGGTTGAAGTATAATTTATAAAAGTTGTGAAGTTTGAACCTGCAACCCAAGCTCTGGATGTAATTTGAAGTGTAATTTTCAGAATGTTTTTAAGAGTACATAGGCAAAAGTATTGTAATTTCTAAGGCTGCTGTTTTTTTAAGAGGGAGAAAAAGCAGTTCAGTTGTCACACTAGAGGAATATTTAGCTATTGTAATATATACGATATATGCAATATACACATATTGTAAAATACACAACAGATTCTCCCATTTGGAGCTCCACGCTAGATGCATCCCACAAAGCTGAGCGAAGTGCTGAGGGTGCGAGCGGTATCTCCATGTTCTCAGTGTATCCAGTGCTCAATCGTGGGAAACCCCAGCAGTAGTTTTAAACATGATACAAGTTGTGAGGAGGCTAAGATGAAGCCGAGCATGACAAGGAGGATTTGGGGCAATAAAGTACTAGTTTCACCACACCTCCTCCACAAAAATAAATAAATAAAACAAAAACACAACTTTTTCTTCTGTTTCCTGCATTCACCTTTTTAATGAGTTGTCTTCTAAATAATTTGTGTAGAAGCCTGGTACAGCAAGGGCTATACATGTGCTTTACCAGGACAAATTGTGTTGCAGACAGGAAAAGCACAAGCAACAAAATGGGTTTGGTAGCAGAATGACAGAGAATCTGCTGCAATATTCACAGCAGATTTTTGGGGATATTGTATTATTCAGGCTCCAAAGTTAGCTTTCTTTTCCCCATTTTAAGTAGGTTGTTTAACCAGAACTACAGATATATTAGGACCCCAGGAGATTTTTTATGACCTGTAGTAATGCTGAGTATAACTGTATCTGACTATGCTGAAAAAAATCCTGCCTCAACAGATCAGTCTTTTGAACCACTAAGACCTTTCGCTATATATTCACTGTAAAGATCAAGAACTACACGTCCTCATAGCAAACTTTGAGTTAGGTTTGAGTTGTGAATTGGGCTGTTAGGAAGGTGTGTCTCTTCTCACTATGAAAATTCCTTTTTGTCGATGCACTTGCTGGAAATTTGGTCTGTTGTCCCAGCCTTAGGCTATAAGGTCTTTGCTTTTCTGCTTACTCTGTGTTCAGACAGCGTGGCCCTAATTATGCTCTGTAAGTGAAGGGTGAGTATGAGTAGGAACCTGGACTCCTTTAAAATTCTGCTTCTTTTCTTTCCCACCATCTCCCTTGGAACAGCGCAGAAGAGGAAAAGTTGGTGCTCTCTAGATTTCTCCTCTACTGTTAGTTTACACGTGTTGGCCATTAGTATTAATCAGAGGCACTTCTTCTCTGCTTTTTTTCATTTTCTTTTAAATATGTTTTCAATTATGAAGAGATAAGCAGTCTGTAAATGTAAAGTTCAATGATCAATGTACCTGTGTAGTGAACAGGCCTTTTAGCCCATGTCTCTTACTGGGATTCAGGTGGGATCACTACCAAAGTATTCCAAATATGTATTTTAAGTGAGGTTCTTAAAAACTTCCTCTGCCTTTTAAGATTACTCTTCAAATTGCTAAAATGTTCTTTTGTTACTTTTGTTACAATGATTGTTTATATGATGCTTCCCTTTCGTCCTACTGCATATATTTTATAATATAAACTTGCAGGAGAGGCATTTGAGATTAATATAGTTGAAGTTTTTCAAGATAGTGAACTGTAAGGCTGTATGGGCTCTTTAATATAAAAAATTATTACTAATGAGCAGGGGTGATCAAATGCAGAGGAATTCTGCCAATCCTATTCCCTTTGGTATCCATGTGCTGAATAACTCTTCATGGAATTGCAGTTAGGCACTAGCCAGGAAGCCATTCATGCTGGGAAGATTTTCAGCATGTTAGGGTTGGTTAATCTGAGAACAAACCGTAATCCTTAAACATACCCATTGCCTTTCTCTTCATCTACATTTAAAGATTTTTTCTGTTGAATTTTTTTTTGCCTTCAGCATTGATTTAGAGTGGCTTACTCTATAACACTGGGACTCTGCGTTTGTTGTGTGCTTGGGCAATTAAAAAATGCAAAGGATTTCAGTTAGGATCTCGAAGTACACAGGTAAGATTTTACGAATTTTTAGACTGCAAAAGCAGAAAGGCAGCGTTGACAACAGCATATTAGTGGTGACTGTAGCTTTGACACTGCCAAAACGTTATGATATGAAACCGCAGTGCTGTTGATGACACTAGGCTGTTGGCCGTCAGATGTCTCTAACCAAGTTAGGGATCTCTGCACGCTAACATCCTTATAGCACTGTGGGTAGAATAAAGGATCCAGGGATTTCCAGGCCAAGTCTGCCTTTTTAGCATCAATTTTTCCTCCTTTCAGCTTTCAGGCCAACAGTGCTGAATGCTGATGAGAGAAGCTCAGCATTGCTCAGTGATCTCTGCGTTGTTCAGCTGCTGGTGTCTCTAAGGCTTCATTTGCTGCCTGGTGAGTGAGGATCTAACTAGAGCTCAGCACTGTCAGTTTTCTTGCAGGTTCTGGCCTAATGTGCTCAAAATGTGAAGGGAGCAATCCAGTCTCTCCAGGAAAGTTCTGCAATGGACTGGATGGTCACTCTTTGCTCCCATTAGCAAGTAGGTCATATAGTCTTATTCTCCATCAAACCTGGATATTGGTGCAGCTCCAGTGGTGTAAGCAAGAGAAATCAAAGGTGATGCTAGCAGGCAGGAAGAGAAGGCAGAAAATAGTCATGTAAAACAAAGACTGTTTTGCCTAAGCTAAAACTGGGAGTTTAGTCATTCTTTTTCCCATTGACTGATCTTCACTTTTAAATAGCATGTGTAATGCTATGTATCTTTTTAACCCACTTACATCTTGGCAAATATTTTCTTTCTGCTTTGGTCTAGATGTTCGTCAATTGCATCTAAAAAAGTCTCAGAATCTCCCTGTTATTCCATTTTCCTCAAATACAACCTCCCAAAGACTACGTGTGAGGATAAAGCCATTGGAGAATTACGAATCATAGTTGCTCAGTGCTGTGCACTACAATAAATACATTATATCATAGTCCAAGGATTCCACTGTGCATATCCAGTTGTAAATTAGGGAAATAATTTAGGTTTTCTGCAACCTATAATCTCATATACAGATTTGTAAAATCAATGTAAAAATTGTACAGTGTAAAAATTTGGTAGAGTTTTAAATCTACTTTGTACAATTGTAAATGGATGCAATAAGGGAAACCTCCTGAAATCTGGATCTTAAGAACTTAAAAGAATATTTCTCCATAATATACCACAGCAATTCAGTGCAGTGAAGTTCTTCATATTTCTGACAACAAACTTAAATGCTTGGAAACAGAGTGCCAGAATGAACAAGTTCATTCTCTGATTTGGCTTAATGTCAACCAAGTATTTTGACATCTATCTCTGTCTGGACCAGAGAGAGGAGAGAGAAAGAGATTTTGTTAATCCTTTTCAAGATGCTTGGACTTACAAATTTATGCAAATACTGTAGATAGAAAGGCAAATTAAAAAGCAAAGACTACCATGAGATAGCTAAGAAATAGTAATTAATTCCTATATGTAGACCTAAACAATTTGGTATCTTTCTGAACTTTTACTTAACTATGTTTTTACTGATATCTTGTAGACTGAGGAACTTGTTAGTGGTTAGTTTAATTTGGGCTTATCTCTATTTTCATTTTTTTTTTTTTTTTTAATCTGCATCAAATAGCAATTTGATTAGGAACGGGAGGGAAAATCCAGGTTGTTTGCAGCTTACAATAGCTGACGGTCCTTGGGAGATGACTCAATAAACAATAATGGACTAAATCACTTTGTAGACTTTTTCAGCAACCTTTAAAATGATAAAAGAAATCTCATTCTCTCACATTCAGTGTTCCTGTGTTCTTTTGCACTTGCTAAATGTATAAATTACTTGTTGAGTACAGCAATAGAGTTAGTCTGCAGACTGTTTTACCCAAACCAAAGTCTTTGTTTGTACCTTTCAAGTTAGTAATCTGCTAGGGTAAATGTGCATGGCAGATTTTTAATAAATTCATGATAAAGTCTTAGAAATTTTTTACCTTTGTATTGTCATATCAAAAAGAGCTTGGCAAGTATTTTTGCTTTGCTGTTGCTGTTTGCTGTCCAATATGCATAATTATCCCTCATACTTGCAAACGTAAAGAACACTTTATTACTGGCCAGGATTACAAATGAAGTTCTCTTTGTGGTGGTGACAGAAGGACAGGAATTAATTTTAACTGTTTGAATTTCATCATGCATCTATTAAGAGGTCTCCAAGCGTATGAAGTCTTTAACTATTTGTAAAGAAAAAGGAGGGAGGAAATTTTTTTTTTGATTTTCACTACTTTCACTAAAAGCATTGCAGTGATAAAATAAAGGAAGAACCGGGACTCTACACCAGAGGAAAATAAATGAGCAGTAACCAGATTAGCAGAGAGATTGGCAATTTGGGAAAAGAGGAGACAAATCAGATAGGAGAAGGGAAAGACTAAAACAGTTATAAGAAACCTGTAAAAACGCAGAGGGAAGCAGTGTCATGGGAATTTAGCAATAAAAAGAATTACCAGAAAGAAAGGGCACGGGAGCTTTTTGATAAAGTTTAATTGAAACTATGTAATAGCTCAGTTCATGTCACTTCACTTTGCTTTGTTCTTCCGCTTTCTTCCATACTTCTAAATTCCCTCTTGCCCTTAACATCCATCTTCTTTTCCTTCTCGTCTTGCTCTGCCACCATCTGCCATTGGCTCTGCCAGGATCCACTTGCCTGCACTGAATCTTTCTTAACTCTCTAGCAAAACCTGATGCCCCTTTATATGATTTCTATGATTCCATCTTGGGAGACTGATGCTATTAGACTGTTTGAATCTGTACTTCAAGGAGATGAAGGGTGATGCCAGCTGCACTGTGTAGCATCTAAAAGTTGTAAAAAGACCTTTGCAAATATACAACAAAAACAGATTTTTCTGAACCTGGGATCAATCTACACAGGAAAGAACAGGGTGGGTTAGTGGTAGGTGAATAAAGAATATAAATAGGATAATCCTTACAATAGTGAACTCATTATTTTTTGTGGCACTATTATAACTGTAGCCAATCAAAGGACATATATAGTAATTTAGGTGGAGGAATACAGAAACAGCTATTAGCAAATATAAAAATCTGTACGATTTAAGCAATAAGTGGCTTTTATTTTGCAGTGGTAAAACTCAATATAGATTATCATTTCTAACAAACTAATAAGTATCCTTTTCATTAACTGCATGTCAGTAGCAATTTGTTAATCTATTAATTAAATGGATAGCTCTAGTTCAGAGACATAAACTTTTATGACAAATTATTTCTATAAGAAACCAAAGCTATTTCATCAGCTTTTCAAAATATGAGGCAATTAACTAATTAAATACATGCCTTCCACCTTAACGATAAATAATCCAGTGCATGTTTTGTTGCAGTGAAACCTTAGCAGTGCTACCCTCTGGCTTTGATTGCAGGAATTATTTTTCTGCATATAAAAGCTCTTTGGGCAATTGTGACCTCTGCCAGAAGTGCTAAAATTGATTCTGACAGAGAGCAACCAGTAGAAATGGTTATTGCTGTAACTTGGGGCACTAATCTGCGAGTGCAGGGTGCTGTACAAAGGGAGTAAGAGACTACACAACCTCCAAGCAGTTTACAACATAAATAGAAAAGGCACGTGCATCATAAATAGAACAGATAAATGAAGCCATGAAACAAAATGGTGTGAGCGGCAGAACTGTGGAGAGATCTGAGTCTCCCTCTGAGACAGTCCTATCCCCGAGACAGGGTGATATGAGGATGCACTGTGTTTATGGACATGGCTATAAATACCCCAATTAGACATTTCTTCCAGAATCTTGTTTTGAAAAGTACTCCTGGGCATTCTGTATTGTATTTTCTAAACACAAAAATGAAATGGGAAAAAATTATTGTTCAGGAGGAGATTCAGTATTTAGTTTCTGCTGGAAACAGTGTGTGATAGTAACAGCTGCGTGACAGAGGGGTCCCTTCATGGCACTACCAACAACTAATGATCTACATGTGCCTTGTGCCCACTGTCATTGTTCCAGCTCTGAGGAGATCTTGAAATGCTCCTAACCCCAGTGTTTCAAGTGATGCTAGCCACTGCACTGGAGCATGAAATTTAAACCAAAAATTTAATTTACTTTCCTGGAAAGAGGCTTTTTTTGTTTGACAGTTTACACTGAAGTCTGTACTGGCTGTAGAGGTTTTTGAAAAATGCAAATGAATTTATCACTTTGCATAGAGTGGAACATTTGCCAGCCAGAACATATGGTTCATTGAGGCTTCAGCAACTGTTTACTGTAGTTGAAAGGAGGGTCCTGGGGATTCTAAAGAACAGTGCGGTGAGATTAAACACTCCTGGAGTTACAAAACCCTGAAGCCGAGGCCATCTAGCAGTTCCCAGGTCATCCCTACTTTCTGTGACGATCTCTGTCATGTTTTACATGTTGTTTTTGAAGTATCCTTATACTGTAATTGTGTCAAAAGCAAGGCATAGTATAAATTTTCTGATCAAGTGTCGTATAATGAAAAAGTGGGCTGCAAGAAACTTGTAAGTGTGGGTCTAGTGCAGCCAAACAGTTGCCCACTGCCTTGTTGGAGGCTCAGGCTGTATCATCTTACTTGAAAGAACCAGTTCAAATTTATACGAATTGAACTTTTAGGGTGAAACCTTGGCATTTTTCCTTTGAGTTTTGACTGGGTGATAATTTTTAGCCCTGGAAAACACATAAGCTGTAAATAGCTTTCTAAGGGAAGGGTGAAAGAGAGAAGGAAGAGTGAAGAGACAGGGAGAGGGACAATGGGCAAAGAGCTGCGAACTCTCAGCCTGTTTGGAACATTTCAGCACAGCAAATGGAAGTAACTTTGTCATTTCCTTAATTTCTTGGAGAGGATAGAGATTTCAGTGAGGGCTTGAAGGCTTTTTACTGAAAACAGAAATGACCTTGAAATTTTTCTATTTTCTCAGAGGAATAAGTGTTCAGACAGTATTTTTGATGAATTAAAATGTGATATAAATGAAACACCCAAATAATATGCAATTGCTATAAAGAGTATAAAAATACTCTGCATTGGATTTTAATTTCTCATACTTTTTTTTTTTTTTGAATTTTAATCCATACTTTTGACCCTTTTCAACTGCTCTGAGGATCTGCAGGTGCTTTATGTAGCCTCCTTTATGCTTATGCTTCACCAAAATGCTGCGTTATTCCAGACCCTTCCAGCATAGCTCTAAAGCTCAAGTAACTGAGGTGATGGAAGTGGGGATCATGAGGGGCGTTCGATGTTGTTCTTGTTTGCACATTCTGTAAGATAAACCCCAAGCTGAGCTGATTCTTAGATTTTCGTGGGACAGAAATTAGTTTCCTTGAATTTTCAGCAGAACTTTGGGAGCAAAAATCACAATCATGCAGGAAAATAGCAGTTCTTTTCTTGAAACACTCAGCAAAGATTAATTTGATCCATTGTTACAGTCAGTTTCAAAGCACTCTGGGTGAACCAGAATTTACAGCCTGACACAGGTTTATTGCATGTAACTATAGCATCTGTTTATGCACAGGAGGAGATGATGATTGTATGAATTCTCTTGGCTTTTCAAGAGTACTAAATTATGAATATGGACATGCATGCAGTGTGATAACCAAAAGACAAGGTTACTGTCTGGATTACGATTATCCACATGCCAGTTTTAGTTTAAGTATATTTTTACTGTTTTAATGCAAGTTTTCACTTTCTTGACAAAAACATGAATTATAGAAATATGTAAAATCGTTCTTTCTCCCTTCCATTCTCTTTCTCCCTTCCATTCTCTTTCTCCCTTCCATTCTCCTTTATTATTTTTCCCCATCCAAAACTGATTTTTTTAATGTAATTTCTTCACATACATCTAGCATATTTTATAACATGTAATAGAGATTACGATTTTTTCCAGTAACTGTGGTGATATATGAACATATATCTCTCTTGACCTTTTAAAGACCTTTGTCTTTTAATCTGAAAGTGTCATTTGATAATTTGCAGTCTTGTTGCCTTTGCCTGAGGAATGCTTCCAACTATTTCACATAATGCTATGCAATTATTTTCTCCTCTTGTGTTTTTTTAAAAAAAATGATTTTATGGATGAGACCCATACTTTGCTATGTGATAAATAAAAAAGTTAGTTCGGAGTGGCCATCTCCCGTACATTGCTGTGTTTTGGCTGTTCTCTGTGCTGACGTATAAATCCTGACAGAAATGACTATGAGCAAGTGCTTGCACTGATCTGTGCGTGTAAAAGCAGTTCTTCCTTTTGAATTCCTAATTATCTAATGAGGAATTGAGCTATCAAAATGGCTTAGAAATATTACCTATTGCTTATAGTTTTTCAAGGTTGTAGGAGATGCCAGAAGTATACAGCATGCAGGAAACCAGAAGAATTGTTTCTAGGCAAACAAACCAAAAAATGAATTCCACAGTAATAGTTGGACTAGGTTAAAGCAAAATTTCATGCCATGCCACACCTTTATATGCCAGTTGTCAGCAGAGCATGACAGAATAAGAATTATAAGAGTCAGAGAAGCTGCATACATTTCTCGGGTAAATCATCCTTACCTTCATAAATGAGAAGTACCACGTGCTTCTTTATCTGGTGTCCTAGTCTAGTGCACTTGGACCTGTGTAAGGTTTAAAACAAAAGTTTATTTTTATATTAAGCGACTTCATACTCAATCACCATACCGATGTGATTGCTATTACGGGGCACTCTGTGCTCGCTGTCACCATATTGGAAATTCCCAATCATTGGGAAGGAATGCATGGATTGAGGCCAGCTCAAGCCTGTTGCTCCCTTTAAAGTTCCTTTTTTAGTTTTTCACGTTTTATACCCTATGTTGGGCTGAGCCCTGTAGACACTTCCCCCATGTTGCGGTGGCCAGTCTCAAGGAGTCACGTCTGGAAGCTGTTGCTGGACCATAACATTTAATAGCAGTGATGGACATTCTTTCATGAATTCCTCTAACACATTAATGCCACTTGTCTTCCACAATTACATTTAGTGTGAAAAATTGCTTTTGGTTACAGCCCTCGGTGGTTTTAAGTCTATTGCCCGATAATTTCATTGGCTACATTAACTGCTCCCTATTCTCATGTTTCCCACTATATATAGATCTCTTGGACAGCCTCTTTTTCTCAGCAGAAGAATCCCAGGCTACAGTGTCTTCCAACTTATGTAGAGTTTCCTCATCAGCTTTAGGCGAATGTTGTATATTCCTCATGTCTAGTTTTAAAGCCTTTATCTGTACAGAGCCTCTCAGCACAGATATCACACTATGCTCCTCACGTGGCTGAATTGTTGGGCACTGAGATTCCACCATGTTACTAGCAAAACATTTTTTTGGGGAATGGATTTTAAGATTAATGTTATTGTTGTTATTCCTGAATGAGATTCTTCTATAAGGCATTACTACCATCATGCTACTATGAATTACAAATCAAAGAGATTAGGATTTTAATTATTAAATTCACTCATTGCAAAATATAAAATATATAAGGGTTTGGTCTACAAGTTATTTTAGACTATTATCATTCTTTTTACAGATTTACTCTTCCTAGGACTCTTCACTGTAAATGTAAGGAGGAATTTGAAACATTGCTTTTTTTGTGCCTGTTTCAGGCACATCCTGCAAAGAGGAAGCTGCGATAGCTGACCTTTTCACAAAGATGGGACATGCAGAAATGACAATCAAAATTTGTAGCAATATCTGTGTCAATTACTTGATAAAAAAAAAGCACTAAAAAGATGTTTCCTCAAACTCATTTTATAGGTTATGATATATTAGTGATTAGACAACTCAAGAAGGATGAAAAATTGTAAATTTTTATTTTTCTTGTTTTCAGAACATTTTGGAACACTTCATGCATTACACTTTTACATGGAGGTATATAATGGATATGAATAATGAACCTGGTGAGATTGCTCTGAGAGACCAGTGACTAATTCGCTTTTCCATGAAGATAGAGTGTAGGAAAAAGAACTCTGTCATTTTGAAGTGCATATTAACATAAAATTCTGATCCTTTTGCAGTGGGACTGGCATTCTGCTAAGGGCTGGAATATTAGCTGTCATTTCTGCAAGTGTGTATAAGTTTGGGGAATTTATTTTTAGAGCTCTTTATGGTGATCTGTTGCGCTAATCTTTGGAAAGAGAATTTTTCCAAATTAAAGACTTGATTTTACCATAAGCCTAGGTGCTGCAGAGACAAGTGGACTGCGATCCGGTTAGTGTGGTGAATACTAAACACAAGGAGGGATCATATCAGGCTGCCTTTGGAAGGGAAGCTCAGCTCTTGTTGACTGTTGCCCAGTGTGACTGCGTCCCCAGCTGGAGCGTCCCCAGCTGAGGCACTGGCTTGGACAGATTCTGACTCAAGGGCCTTAGATGAAGAAGGATCTTGGAGACTTCAAAGGAAGATGATGCCTGCATTTTGCTAAGATTATAAGTAATTAAATTACCCGAGTCAACTGATAGGTGGCCTGAAGCTGGATGCCAAGGGCAGCAGGCAGGCACTTGCCTAACTAATAATTGTACATAAATGAATGTATAGCTGGTGCTAGATGTAGCAGTAGTTGCTGCATTAGTATTCTGAGTCCTCAGCTCTTCCTTTGAGGAGGAGACTCTCTCCCTTCAACAAGAGCTGTTCCCCAGCTCGGAGATGCAAAGTGAAGAGGAAACCTTTTGCCTGGGTTCTCTGCAGTTGCAGAGCCAGCAGAGGGAGCTTAAGAATCAAACCTTCTTCCCAGAGCTTATTAATAATACAAAGATACATAAGCAAACAAACAAAACTCTGCCATGATAGCTTATTCCCCATAGGAAATGGGAGGAAAAGAAAAGCAGTAGTTGCGGAGTGGAAAGAGATAAAATCAGCAGGGAAAGTAAACTTTTTCTTTTTTTTCTTCCAGATGAAAATGCACTAAAATTACCAGCAAAAGATTAGTATTTGAGAATCTAGGAGTGTTCTGTCCACTTCATATGGCATTGTAGTAGCATTGCTATGTTTTTTAGGCTTTTTTCCTTCCAGACAGAAATAAGAAAGTTGTTGTTGAGTTAGCTTTCCACTTGTTTGTTTTGGCTTCTTAATGAATGCTCTGATTTCTAAAAAATGTGAAGTATTGACGAATTTTTTGTTCACTTTATTCACTGTTGACTTTCAGGTGCAGGGGCTTTAGGAAAAATGCCCAGAATATGTTTGCACTGGGCTTGGCAGTCCAGTACAGCGATGCCCAAATAAGTCCTGAGTCCTTCTGTCTCTTCACCTGTCTCAGCAGGGATGAGATATTCTGAAATTGAGAAATGAGCTTTGTTGCTAAACCCAGTACTGATCATGTAGCTTCTGGCACAGAGCTGTGCACTGAACATGTTCTAATTTGTGCCCTCCCCACTCTTTTTTATTTGGAGCCTCACATAGAGAACAGTCACTGAAATAAGTGTCAGTGATCTACAGACTTGTCGGTTGTATGATTTATTTCCAGCTCCACCAACATGCTTATTTAATACTTCCATTCCTTAATGCCTGCTAGGGGTGGGGGAGGTTTTGTTTGAAAATGCAAGTCTTTCAAGTTAAGCACATTGCTCTGTTTTTGTTTCTCATCTCCGTAAATAAAGTTACTTTATGACTGTGATAATGGGAAGCCAGAGCTCGCAGCAAAATCTTGCAGAGTTCCTTTCCTCTCCTTATGGGTCAATATAGTACTTGGCTGCCTGCCTTTCAGCAGCCAAGCAATCAATCCCCTTCACAAAAGACCGAGACCAATTTCCACTTGCTGTGTACTTAATAACTGACCCAGTTCATTCCATTGTCAAAACAATTCTATTTTTCTGAGGTGGTAGTATCTTTCCAATGGTCCTAAAGTGTCATCTTGTGGCTAATATGGGTTATGGTTTTATATCACCATGAGAAAACATTTCTAAGAGTAAATACAGGAAATCTGTAAGTACTTCTCTTTATCAGCATCTTTGCAATAGACATTCCTGTTTCCATTTTGAATTATTTTCCTATAAAAGTTGATTAAAACAGAACCATTTTAAGGGTCTTTTTCTAATTTAAAATTGTCTGACTCAATTAAAATTCAGAATTATACCAAACTTTGAAAATTTGAAATATTTCAGATACAAACTTTCTCTGCTCTATGCTTACATATAAATCACTCCATAATAGTATCTTACCTAAATAGTGATTTTTCACATATTTTTAAAATGATTGGGAAAAAAAGACATATTTATTACTTCCACTTGCTGAAATGTACAGGATCCTAATCTATTTTCAAACAAGCAAGCTGAAGTTGCTTCTCACTCAAATGTGATACAGTCTGTTTGACCTCAAATGTAGCATTTTATTTGCAGGCACTTAAGCCAAGGGAATAGACGACTAGATTCATGGGCTTTTCCCTTTCCTGTGTAACAGTCCTGCCTTTACAGCGCCAATGAGAGCTCTCCAGGCTGTTCTCTTCTTTCCTCGGAAACATGAACAACTCTGCCCTGCTCCAGGGGAGCCCACAGGTCGTGAGCATTCTGGATGGGGCAGGGCAGTGCTGTCCTCACTCCCTGCTCACATAAGTTCCACTTCCCTGCCATCACCCATGGAAGTTTCCCACCTGCCATGGAAGTATCTGTTACCAAGGAGCTTGGAAATTCATGTATGTTCTTGGGCATGGCTAAAATGTACTTAGTCCTGCACAGGAGCACATGGAATCCAGACTCAGCTGCAGAAGAGGCGGTGTCATTAATGCACAGCCAAGAAGAAATGCCTGGTAAAGAATCCCACAAGGTGGGGGAAGAAAGAGTGAAATACAAAATTACCAGGAGCAACCCACCACATCACCTTGGTTTTCCTTAAAGTTTATCATTCAAATATAACACCAGAGGCTGTACTGTCTCCACTTGTGTTAAATGTCATGAGTTTGGATGGCTCTGCCTCAAATTCAGTTCTGCCTTACTGAGATCAACACGGTGCACGGCCCTTGAAAACGAGGCAGGGCTCCTGTCGTACAAGTGAAATCCTGCCCCGTTACTTCCCTTTAAATGTTCTCTTGTCGTTCTGTGCTGGAAATGTGATGCTTTATTTTGTTCCTAACAGATACCATGTGTGACACTGGCATTTAGCATATTGTGTACAACAAAACAGGAATTGTTGATTTGAGAAGTGTTTTCCTTCGATTTACTGAAAGTACGTAAAACCGCATTTCTAAAAACATCAATCAGGCCTAGCTTTCTTCAGTAAAAGCAAACTATTAGCAATCTGTTTTCGTATAGTAAGATAGGGTAAGATAGGATGTTTAAAGGAAATTCATGGAAAATGAATTTTAATGTAAGTGAGAGTTGAAATATATGGCCATGTCTGGGTAAAGACATGGCTAAATTTCAATATTTAATCTAGATACAGTTTTTGTTTCAGAAGGAAAAAGAATAATTTGGCATTTAATAACATATCAGGACTTTAATATATTTCAAGGTCTATATAAGGTTTATACATTGCAAGGTTTTATATATTGCAAGGCCTCTATCTGTCAGCAGTCATTAAACTGAGTTTCTTTTCCAAAAGGTGTGCATGAGTTACTAACCAAATCAAATAGGCCTATTTGCATCTCTGCAAATAGAAAAGACAGCTCTAAGTGCCTTTCACACATCACATCTCAGACCCATTTCTTTATCAATAGACTGGTTGACTAGAACTATCATCAGTGCAGACAAGACTGAGATTCATGGAAAAACATAATACACATCACACTTCATGAGGTGAATACAAACACCTCTGATGATACAGAGGAGTGATAAACAGGAACATGAAATAAATGAACGGCTTATTTGAACAGGTTCAGTGGAAAACTGTAAGTGAACAAGCGAAGCTAGGAAGGAGCAGGTTAAGGAAGGGCCAGCCCTGCACCGCTCGCGGGGTGTCAGCCCAATGGAGGAATCTTCCCCCAGGCCTTTCCGAATGCTGGATGGGAAAGGCAGAGCACCCAAACAGCAAGACTGTGAACAGGAACGGGCACTGACTGTGAGCTGGGGACAGTCAAACCTGAATCCGCTCAGTGTTTTATCTGCTCTTAACTGATGCTAAGCACGTGTTGTACGGAAAAGCCACACCAGGGCTTTCTTAAAAAACATGCAAATTGCAGCAATCGTTTCTGCCAGCAATCGTTTCTGTATCTCTGTTCCTTGGGATTCGTAATGTTTCTCAGTTCAGTTTGTTTGTTTCTGTAAAATGTCTTAATCTCCAAAATGAAAAATATATGTATAAAAAAAAGAGTAGCCTGGAAGCTCTTTTGTTCAGCATGAGAAATTTTTAGGTAGGAGAAAAAAATACATTTCAGGACTGAACATTGTATTAGGTACGAAAATCATAGGAGGTTTTAATGAAGGGCGGCTTTCTTGCAGGCTCACCCAACTGTTTGTACCTCTAGAGCTTTTATTTTAACTGCAGCCCTTTGGGAGTAACGTAGCAGTCACTTGAGATAGTTGCCTGGAGGGCTTCCTAGGCTCCTGCTTATTGATGGATGATTTGTCCATAGGCTGGGAAGGAAGTATTTTTAAAGGAAATGAATCACTCGAGTTTGGAGAGACAGTAAAAATCTTATTTAAACTTTAAGGAAACGTGGTGGCAGGCATTAATAAAGCATCAGCTGAATATGACGAAGTCTTGATTCAGTTTTCTCTTCGGGAAGCTCAGTATGCCACTGCATGAGTATCTCATCACTTCCGCAGCTCCAAAGCACCTTCCCACTGCAACAACCTCCAAATCTTTGAACCTGATAATTCTTCCTGTATTAAAACCATCTGGAGCTTTAGTTTGTGTGTTTGTGTGTGCGTGTGCGTGTGTGTGTGTGTGTGTGTGTGAAATGACATGTAAATTATGCACCTGGATACGGTGGTGATGGCTACACTCGCACTCAGCATCTCTGATGCTCCCAGAAAATAAGACAGCTGTGATTAACCTAGCTTAAAATTGGCCATTTTAAGGACGTCTGTTAGAGCTGATCTATTCCAGCCACCTCAGGGAGGGAGGAGACTGTGAGCCGGTGCCTCCCTCGCAGGCCACTCCACCCTTGAGATGTGACAGAACCTCAGGGAGTTCAGTACTCGGCCCGTATGTTTCTCACCTTGCACGTTTGTGATTAAAATGCAACATGTTAAATTCACGGTTACTGAAAGTTCTGTATCTTCAGATGTTGTGTGTTAGACCAGGCTTTTCCGCAAAACTAAGAGAGGTTTCAGAAGCAAGAGCTCTGAATAAACATTTACTATCATTTTAATTTGTTTCTTTTACATGAATTTTATGGCAAAAAGTAAGTCCTTCTCTTCACTGTTTTGCATTACACTTTTTTTTTGACCTTAAAGTTATAAACCTTGTGTGGGAATATGTGATAAGATTCTGGCGAATGTCATTAGTAATAGCATAAGAATACTAAAATTATTTATGTCAAGAAACAGAAGATTAAGTGAGCTAGACCTTAAGTTCAAAGAGAAGAGGTGGTTTTAATGTAAATTAAAAGAGAATCTTACTGGCCACTAATCAAGTGTTTACCTGTTTCCATTAGAACTACATTGAATTTAATCAGTATGCTTTCTAATGCATGCATTTCTCCCTAAATAAGAAGCGTATTTGTCATGAATATTTAAATTGGATTTTAAAGCCATGAAAGTTTAATTTAAATAAAAAGTGAGGTAGTTTCTTAGGGCTGAAAGTTAGTATGTTCAAATGCTCTTCAACAGTTCTAAACAAATTTTGGTAGTGAATGGTCTTGAGGAAATTATTCTTAGCATGTGGGATTAAATATTGTTAATTCCAAACAGTTTAAATATTACTGTGTTACTGGTATATAAAACTAAAGCATTGGTTTCTTGAAACCAATACAATTAATAGCGACTAATTCAGCAATATGCTGGGCTTAGATTATTTTAAATGTAAAAAGCATAAAATATGCAGTATAAAATATAAAGCTGTAAGGTACAAGATGTGTAGTTGTCACTGTAACTGCTTAGTGGGATATGGGAGTTAATTTGCTTTAGATAGAATTTGGATACGATATATATTGCAGTTTGTTACGATTCTGAACTTTCTGGTTCAAATGTAGTGTAAACTCCATAGTTATTTCTGTTATTTCAGTCTTTCCCATGGAGATTTTTCTATACTTACATTATTTTTACATAATTTTTATATCAATATAAATAAGTTCAGTTCTCCCGTGCAATGGTATGGTTGTGACAGGCTAAGAATCTAGACTAAAATACCAATTTTCCATTATTTATACTCACATAAGACAAGAACTTAACAGTCAAAAGCCAAAAAGCCTCCTGGTTGCCTTTGTTGAAATAATCAGCCTCTGTGAATCCTCGTGGGGAGGTGGGCAAGGGTGCAGCATCAGCCTTCACTGCAGCCTGTGTCTCATTTTAGTGATAAGTTATTCCCTGTTTGGTAGACACCCTTCTATTGTTCAAAGGCAGCTGCCCTCCAGTTATTTGTTGATATTTTGCCATTTAAGATGCAGTCGTTTCTTTGCTATTGCTTCTGTTTCATATTAGACAACTTTTGATACCATGTATTATTTAGTTTTATTGAATTGTTTTAAAGCAGACACAGGCAGTTAGGGCTGATCTCCATACTTGCCTCGAGTAATATAAACCAGATAGATTAGTGTTGAAAAATACCACTTGTGTGGAACATGAGTGAATGAATAACTGTGACAAATCTTACAACAGAGATGTGTGCATAAACATTTTGTGCTGGGATCTGTCAGGATCATAGTTGGCTCCTGGTGCTCATGAGGACACGAGTGTTGGAGCAGAG
The DNA here is from genome assembly GCA_013398735.1 of Nothocercus julius. NCBI lineage: Eukaryota > Metazoa > Chordata > Aves > Tinamiformes > Tinamidae > Nothocercus > Nothocercus julius. The sequence goes on along the minus strand of VZSV01000176.1, from coordinate 172,628 downwards.
CAAATTCGTTACCTGAACCGAACTGCTTCTCATCGAGATCTCTGTGGAGAGAGGCTTGTCGTTGCTAATTTCTGTGTTAAATTGCAGCCCTTCATGATCTCAGTAGAAACTAGATTTCTTCAAGAAATCAAGGAGTTAGCAAAGCTTCAAAAAGTTAATAATTTTATCTCCTTTTGCATTTTAAAGCACACAGTTTCTTAACTTCTCAATTCCATCTGCTAAGCAGATCACTCTGACAGACCAACTTCCCAGGAGGAGCTGATGTTTGAAGGCCCTTGAAACAAAGCACTTGGTAAAATCCCGGCCCTTTTGAAGTTGATTTACCACAGTCTTGAATCAAGTCAGAAAGACACCCCAGTTTTTCCAGAGTCAGGCTACATTCTTGTATGGCTTTGCTGATTTGTGTTTGGCCTTCAAGGTTCCTGCAATACGGCATTGAGGCCGTGTGAACCCCGCAGCATCGTTCGCAGTGCTCTCCAAGCAGGCAAGGAGGTGGCAGTGGCTCTCCGTGGGCTCCTTGTTACTGCTTGTCACTGTCACAAAGATCTTGTATTACTGTTTTGTCACCGTGTCAGTGAACCATTGCTGGAAGATGAAGGATTGCGTAGAAATGATGTAAATGTTCCTGAACAAATGCATTGTACCATGATATTGAGTGTCATTCAAATTTGCAAGGCATAGAAAAAGTTACTCCTTGAGAGAGGAGCATGGTTTGAGCCATGCAAGGGCTGTTTTCATCATTAAGGGCTTTCGCATCCCAAGAGCTCTGGTGCACTGCAAAGAAGTTGTCTAAGGGAAGAGCAGCAGGCTCGGGGCGTGACGCGGGGTGAGAGAGGGGGTTGTGAGGAAGTGCAGGTGGAGAGCTCTGAAAGCTTTGGAGCTGGTGACAGAATTCCCTTACACTCAGTGTGGGCAGGATTTCACTCCTGGTTCCCAGGCTGCATGCTTGCTGCTCCCAGGTTTTTATTATGCCCCGTTTCCTTCCCTGCCTTTCTTTCCAACTGTGGTAGTTGAGCATCTTTGAGACAGAGCTTTTGTTCTATTTAATTTGTTCATATATATATATATATATATATATATTTATGTTCATTTGTATATATAAACACTTTTTAGGTATGCACAGTTATTTTTCACGTGTTACTATAGAGAGATGTGGTCTATGTTCTATAGCATATAGCTTTTTAAAGTATGTTAATATTGTACACGTGGGAATGATTTTCAATGAAGCATACACATTTCTGCAGGGCAGAGTGGCTGCTGCTGTTCAGCAGAGCATCCCTGTGCCAGAGTCTGTGTATATTTCTGTGATCCAGGAAATTCCGTGGGCTCTTCAGAGTGTATATAATGTTCCAAAGGAGATAGAAAGATGGGCTCGTGTACCCAGCTTGGCCAGAGGCAGTCTGAGTGGCAGACAGTCAGACAACAGATGCTACTGTGGAATATGGCCAAAATGTGTATTTTTCTAGAGTTGTCAGGAACATTACAATAGGAAAAAATAATAATAATAATGTCTTTTTTTTGTATAGTACGTATCTTTTGTAACTCTGAAGCTCTTTTCTAGCTAGGTTTTCATTTCAGAATTAGCCAAAACTGAGCAGATTTCCTCCGCTGGCAATAATGATGTTAAGAATCAGCCTCTCCTATACAAGGAGTAGGGGAGTCCTGCTCTCTAATAAAGTTGCTGGTACCTATCTGTGGACTCATGGGTGCTTTCACAGAGTGAAATAATAAAAGCAGTATGATCATTTATTTCTAGTTTGACTATTTAGAATATATTTAAGAGATGGGGAAACGCCCTAAGTTTTCTTCAGTTTTGCAGTTTGAAACAGAACAGAAAGCTGCTAAGGAAAATAGCCTATGTTTGTCAGAGAACCCTACCAAGATTAAAGAGAGAAAGAAAATAGTTGTAAAATTATTTTCAAACGTTCAAAATTTTCTAAACTTTTCTTGTAAGTGCATTCTTACTGCCCTAATTGCAATTATGTTTTTCCTTTATTACACACCTTGCGTGTGTAATGTGATCATAACTTGCCATCTAGTGGCCTAGATCTGAGTTACCACAGCTAAGTTTCTTTAAATACATCAGAATTATATTCACTTTTAGAGTAAATGACTCCTACTTAACAATGCACCATCCCACACACGGGATCAATATGTCAAGATTCTGCTTGGAATTGATCCATATTCAGCTCCATCCAAAGTGACCAACAATCATGCTGATCCAGTAAGACAGGCTGCTTACCAAGATGTAGAAGTTTATTTAATAAAACATTGGGTAAAGAAAAGGCAAGAGCAATTTTTAAAAAGGCATATTTCAGCTTTTGGTTCACATCTGTTGGTAAATTCCAAAGAAAATGGCTCTACTTTGAGCTAATTCAGCGAAGAACTGCGCAATGCCAAAGATCTGCCCTGCCGTCTCCCCTGTGCTGCACGGCCAGGTGCAAAGCCCATGACCTGAAATGGAAGGAAATTGGAACGCAGCTGAATATTTCTGGTCAAACTCGAGGGCCCACCTTGGCACAGGAGCAACTCAAAGGAGTGCAGTAGGTAACTGAACCTGTCCCCGTGCTGCATTACCCTATCACAAACCTTGCCTCTACTGATACCAGCACCACTGCTCTGAATGCATTAACAGTACTCAGAAATTTTCCAGTCTTGACTTGCATTCTACTGCCCCACGTAGATAAAAATCCACTTCCTTCAGATTCTGAAACTTTAAAACAGTAGTAAAAATACTTGGACGATAGGGAATTAAATAACTGCAATTTCAGCTGACTTTTTAAAAGGACAGATTGTTTTTTCATTGTAACTTATTTTGAGTACATTTAATGTGACACTGGTATAAGAGTAGTGCTCCCTTCTGTACTGTCTATCTGAGGGACCTTATTCTAAGTGAATATTTGAATACAGGGGGTATGAAATAGAAATTCTTTCTGTTAAGTACAGAGTTCTGTCTGAATCCTGTCTTGCCACACAAAAATAGTTTTTTCATATGCTTTATGGCCATTAACGTTTTAAAGGATCCTCCATCCACTAGTTCCATTGTGACATTTTTATTCAGTTTTCAAAAAGGCTAGGTAAAAGTACCCAATATTTTAAGCTTTTTTGAAAATCTGACTGCTTTACCTAAATACAGTGTTCTGTAAATCTGCTCTGCCACATTCATAGAATAACACTTCATTTAATAATGAACCACAATCTTCATTTCAAATTGCATTGATGTGGGTAGTCCTTCAAAAAAAGACTAAAAGCCTTCCAGGAGCTCTAGTCCTAAAAAGGGTGTATATTCCATTGCCATCTTGGTGCTGTTTGTTGGTTTGCACAGGCTGAAGTTCAGTTCCTTTTCTTGTTAGCATACAGATGTAGAAAATCAGAGTGTTAACAGTAGGTCTGAGAAATCCTTCTAAGAAGACCGCATTTTTGAAATGGGTCCAAGAGCCTGGAAGCTGCAGTGGTAATGAGAAACACAGAGCTTATCAGCAGACCTTCGGAAAGCTCAGATGTAGCTTTGCAGTCAGGTATGATTTTGTGTGTGGTTGATCACTGGATTCACTCAAGTCCCTGATGTGCTTTATAGATGAGTGGGCATAAGATGATGATCAGTGATTTGCAAAAAAAAACATATAGAGCTTCCTTAGGACTGGCTCACATCAGCGTGTTTTGCAAAGCTGAGAGGTTTATGTAATCACAGACAGACATTTCCTTGCCTCTTTGTGTCTTTATAATCTATCATCAGTGCACCAGTATGTTGGTGTAACAACTGGTAGCATTTTAAATATTCATGGTATTTCAGATAGGAATCTGAAGACTTTTGTCATTATAACTGGCGCTGGCACTATAAGATGAGGTACCAACTGTCTCCCTCTAAGCAGGCAGTAAATTCCTAAGAGGGCAATTTTCTTTTTGTATCATTTGTATCATGCTGAAAAAGGCAAATTGGGTATTGCAAAGTAGTTACAACAATTTCCTGGACCTTATAAAAGTAAATGGCTGATTGAACATCAGCTCACTAGGTAGTAGAAGGATCCAGTAAGACTTCCTCCTCCTGAGAAGTGAGGACAATTGGCATGTCCCTGTTCTTGCTGTTTTCTTTGTCGTCAGAGCTCTTCACGGCTTAACCACTGCTATGCTGTGTAGTTTGGAAGCCTCAGAGAGGGAAAAGCTTTCAAAAGGGAAAAAAAAAAAAAAAAAGGCAAAAATGGAAATGAAACAGGACGATGAGTAACAATGGAATAAAAATGGAGAAAAGGTGGCAGCCAGGAACAGTGAAAGGAAGAAGAGCTCTGAAAACATGGAAAAAGGAAGCCAGAAATAGCACAGAGAGTCACGCATGCGGAAAGGAGTCTGAAAGCACTGCCCAGAGTCACACAAGTGACAAGAAGTATAACCAGAACTAAGAAGTACAACCAGAATATGGAAACGGGCTATTCCATAAAAAAAAGCAGTCGGAAAGGAGTGTGAGATGGAAGCACACCCCCTCCAACTAGGAATTACCGTGGAGAAAAGGCTGGTTGAGCAAGGACCTGGGCCAGGTGTCTGTGGTCGGTAGGAGAGAGGGGAAGAGCGGCTCTGAGACCTTGTTGTGTGCCGTGTGCTGTTCACGAAGTGCAGCGCGTTCACACGAGAAGGGAAGATTTGCTGTTTTACTGGTTGTATCTTGTATTGCTCATCCACGTCCCATTGTCTGTGAAGCATTCAGGAAACACTTAACAAAAAACAGTATCTGCTGTTACCTAGTGTTGTGTGTTATATATGGATGAGATCCAGTAGGAAGGTAGAGCTGGCCAGGTGACCATCTAAATGTATAGTGAAGACTGGCATTTGTCAAGCTTGTGATCTGCTACAGCGTTGTTCAGCTGATCTACCTTCCTAGTGTTTCGGTTCCTTTATCTTCAGTATGTCTCCTACATAAAGACTTTAGACATCAGTGTTTGCACAGGTGAAGATGTGCTCTAAAGACGAGCAGCCTTGCGGATGAAGTGGCCCTAAAAACACTCCAAATAGGTTCAACTTAAAGGCTAACACTAGACGTCCGTGGTCATTGAAGCTATCGGGTTGGTGAGATCTCTACTAGCTGAATGCCTTAAGGTGAGTTTTTAGGAGGGAATTTTTACACAGGAAAATGCAATAGCTCAGTAGATCCTCAACTGAAAGAGGAAGATGGGAAAGATCAAGAATATTCTTATTCATGGCAGAGTCCCAGACCCACAGGCTGAAGTGAAGGAAAGGTGAGGCTCGTTCATGCCAACTAAAAAGATAAAGGACAAGTGTGTGGGGTGTGTTCCTCGTGAAGGACATGGTGATAAAATGCTCGAGCACCTCCAGAGAAGATGACTTCTTAAAAACGATTTTTTGTGGTTGTCTTCCCTATGGGGAAGCCCAGATGCTGAATTCACCAGCCCTGAAGCAATCTGTTTCTCTTTTTATTTTCATCTTCCTTTTCTGCCCTTTCCCTTTCAAAACAAAACACTGAACCATATGAGCTTTTTTTCTGTAAACAAGCAGGTTCAGGCACAGTAATGGTACCTGAGGGTGGCTCATAGCGAATGACGCGTGTTTGCCATTCTGGAAGGGGTGGCTGCCTTGTGGATAGAGTAACACAGCAGAACTGTGACTTGGGCTGCTGGTGTCCATGGACAGAGCGTTACTGATCTCGCTGCTCTGCAGATGGGGCCTTGGGCACAGCAGCTCTGTGTCTCCTCCTGCCACTAGTTGCTACTCCAGCCAAGCTGAATATTTAAAAGAGAAGCAGAAGCAGCTCGTATTGCTTGATGAGCTTGACGACCAGCTTGTGTTGTTGCTCGTGTTGCTGGCACCGCGGCAGAGGGGATCGCAGGTCTGCGCTGTGAGGAGTGCCTGCGTGGCTGTGCTGCTGGCAGCGAGAAAAGCCGCGTGCTGCCAGAGCGCGCAAGAAACAGACATGGTGTCCCTGCTGCTCGCGCTCCTGACCATCAGGAAAAGAGGCTGCATTCCCACAAGAGGGCTCTTGCCTGCTGTAACTGTTCTAGCTGCACAGACGAGCAAGAATGCATCTTTAAGGATCTCTAGGTACACGTCTAAGGCACATGGGGAAGCCGCGATTCCCTTGCCTGTCTGCAGTGTCTGTTTCTCGGCGCCGTCCGCTCGCTCCCCGGCAGGGGGTGGTCGCGCGCTCCGCAGTGGCGCGCGCTTTTAGGAGAGCTACGGTAAGGGAGGGTGCGCGTCTGCGCCTGCGCGGCGCGGGGCGGCGGGGCGGCGGGGCGGCCGCTCGCAGAAAGCCGGGGCCGGCAGGTCAACCCCGGGAGGTGCGTGTTGTGCATCAGCAGCGACACCCTCCTAATAACAGGACAGGCTGCACTCTGTGTGAAAATCCATCCAGGAACTGGAAGTGCGCTGGCATATCCAGGCACTGTGTCCTGTTGTTTTCCCTGCACTCAGCTCCCCAGCTCCCTGTGTGTCCTCGTGAGAGCCCAAGTCCATGAACAGAGATCTAGGTTGCCAGTGTACTTTGGTCTGGGCCGTGCTGGACGTCGGCCATCCAGATCCCCGTTCAGTGACTTCAGCCAGCACAAACTGTCCGTTTCCATGTGCACTTGGTGCCGCTGTTGTTGAGTCCTGCGGCACCGCTCCGCTCGGCAGCTGGGAAGCTCTGCGTGTATGTTACATTGACACCTCTGAGTAACGTGGTGACTGGTCCAACATGCCTTCTTAAAGTTATTTCTCACAGAAGACTGAGATATGTCAGCTGATCCCTGTATGACAGCTTTTAATGCAGCTGTTTATATTGATGTAAAGACATACATCTATCATTTAAATGCTTTATTAGCAAGTAAAGCCAATTATAAAAGTGGCTAAACTTCAGCTATTCACTATCTGTGCACTTGGATAGCACATTTTTTCATCATAGCCTTTTTTTAGTTTTCTGTGTATCATAATCAACTTCTCCCTTAAAAATCCGTTAAAGCCTCACAACTGCCTGACTTTAAAGGATAAAAGATTCAGCAGGGTCATTGGTGAGGAGAGGAAGCAGAGGCCAGTAATGTGCAACATTCTTGTCTATTCGTTTGAAACAGACTGCCACATATTGTGCATTACATGCTCGTTGGCAGCCAAGGTTTCTCTAAATGAAGATGACACACCAAATTTTTCGATGGACGTCACTTATGATCCACACTCATTTTAGCAACTTTGAATCAAAATTTCTGCATTGACTTGTTACTTTATTGGAGGTTTTTTGTTTTCATGTTTACTTTTATGCAGTAGGGATAAACTAGCATGTAATTGTGATGAAACTTCTCGCTGCATCTGAGGTGCTGCATACACGGGGGATGAAAGGAAGAGAGGGGCCCCTGGCACGAGCGCAGGGCGGGAAGCTGCGCGTGAGCAGTCCCACGGCAGCCGCACACCTGGGTGCTTGGATTATTTTTCCAGAGAGACTGGGTGAATCCTCTGCTCTCGCTCTCAGAGGAGGGAGTTTTGATGAGTGCTTAGCGGTTAATAAACCAAAACAATTGAGGAGAAAGGATGTTTAGGGAAGGCCTTCCTTGGTTGGATCTGCATGGTGATACACCCAGCTACAGCTTGGAAGGTTGGTCTCAGTGCTTCCCACCCAAATGACACTAATGTGATATTTACTGCTGTGGCTGGTAGCTGCTCTTGTCTATTTGCCCAGTTTCCATGGCCAGGTAGTACAGACAGTTTTAGGTTTCAGATTTTGAAATGGAAAAAGATTTTCATGAACAAGCTTTCAGAAACTTTTAAAAAATAGAGAATGCCCTGAATAAAGAGAGTACAATTAAAGGAAGTCATTTCAAAATATAATTGATAATTTTTAAGTAAATGTGGCCTTGTAGCAGAATGCAGATGGCAAAGCCACTATCCAGCTGACCCTAGGGTGTGCTCGAGAAACAAGCAGGAGGTGCAATGCACTCTATTAATTATTTTCACTGCTACAGTTGTTTGCTATATAATACAGGTCAATAGAGGTTAGCCTGAAGCTTCTCCTAATATATTAGTAAATAAATTTGAACAGATTTTAATTTGCTAATGGAAAGGTCTGAGCCAGTTGCAAATAGGAGCGGAGCTACTTTGTCCTCCTCATCAGCATGCAGCATGGCTGCTCCACGCCATTCAGCCAAAATGTTACATTTCCATAAAGCGCGGGGTAATTTGTCATGGAAAAAAAAAAAAAAGAAACGAACTCTGTAAACTATATTCGATTACAGCTAAATGTATATCATGAAGCAATCATCCTCATGGAGTCTGCAGGATAATTACATGTTAAACACCTGCCTCTGAAGGCTTGCCAAATCATCCAGCATGATATTCCTTGTAATATTTTGTAATACTTTGTGTTGAGGACAGTGGGAGGGAGAAAAGTTTATGTTTTTTGCAAAGGGTACCCACAAGAGTACTAAATCGCAAACGTAGTTTCATTCAGTTTACAGCAACTTACAGAGAACAAATATGTCCTTTCATTTCCTCACTTGTTTGTCATAGGAATTCATGTCAGAAGATAATAATAATTTTCATCTTATTTTCTTACTTTTTGTCTGAAGAAAAACTCTCTGGTGTGGTCTGAGCATCCTGCAGTCTGGTGAATGCCCATGTGGTGAGGAGGTCATTTAAGCCAGCAAAACAAGACCCTCACATTAAATAGTGGATCTTCTCTGAGAAGTCTTTTTTTTTTTTCACATTTCCTAGTATTTTCTTACATTGTTGTGAAGCCTTGCTATCCCTCAGTTCCAGCTTAGACAGTTTCCAGTGCTTTGCATTCACAGAATTATGACACAGCACCAGCTGCCTGCTCGGTCTCCTAATTATAATAGTAATAATCCCTAGGGATTTTTTTTTTTTTTCACCATAAACAGTATTGAACTCCTTTGTAAACAGATGTATTCTCGTTTAAAGTTGCGGAAACAGAGGCATCCAATCCTGTGTCTTGCTTACTTGGTAGTCGCAAAATCACGGAGAGAGGCCATGTGTCCAAGCCCAGCAGCAGAGTTTGGTTTTTCCTCCTCTGCATTGTGAGCAAGGAGTCACTGAAATAGTGACAACTGAGGAAAAGGAAGAGACAAACTGTGACCCACGGCTGTCCTGGCCCAGCAATGCCACCGTGGTGCTTCATTCCACTAACTGTGCCACACAGCACTGCCCTCTGTCTCTGGAAATTCAATGTTTTTTGTTTTAATAGATGATGAAGCTTCATTCACCTGCATCACATCTTCTGTTACTTCAGCATGACCCTTCCCTCTGAATTTTAACATTTAGGATTGCCAGATCCTCCTCCTATTTGTCCAGTTCATTCTTTCTATGTTGACGTGTATAATGTGAGTCCTTAAGTTGCATTTACCTTATCTCCGTGCAGAATGTTTCTTAACATCAACTGTTTTGTCCATATTTAAAATCTCGCTCGCTTTACATTGCTGGGTTTATACCTGAGGGAAGAGTGCTGGCGTTTTGGTTTTATTCTGATGGCCTCCCAGTTTTAAATATTCCACCTGTTTGTATTGCCCCCCTGCATGGGGAGAGAGGAAGAGCTGCTAATGTTTAAACCTCTGTCATTTTCACCTCTTCTTCTCTCTTTTGTGATGCAAGAAGTGGCACTCTGCTCTCAAATGGACACAAATTAAGAAGCATCAAGGATTACTCCCTTAATTACAATAATCCCTAAAGGATTATTCAGAGATTGGCCCTTACTGAAGTCTTAAATTTAGCCATGCATATTAAATCAGCATAGACTTATCTCTGGTTCAGCAACAAAAGAGAGGGTTCAGGTTTGAGCGTTGTTTGCATAAATATTTTCGATGTTTAGCTAGAGAAAAGCATCTACCTCAGACAACACAACTAGTGCTGTGTGTGCTGTTTGCTGCTGGGGAGCTGCCTGCCCTGTGGGTCCCATCTCATGTTACAACTTTTCAGCAATTCATGGATGATGACAGCAAGAAGTATTTTATAGGATTTCATACGTATTAACTAAGCAGGATTCCAGAGCTGCATTTGCTCTGTGTCTTCATGTCCTGGCCCGAAGTTGCAAGCAGCCTAGGACAGCAGGGCTGGTTCTCCCAGCTCTGCTGTGGCTCAGGGAGGGGGAGGAAGGAAGGGGAGGAAGGTTTTCTCTGCTTTTCACAAAGTGCCATGTAATCTGTACCGTTTACCTAAACTCCTCCTAGAAGCAGACAGAACCACTCCTGTCAAATGGCTGAGCAGTTAAGCCAAATGAAGATCATTTGTACATAATTCCACCCATTCTGGCTCAAGGCATGAATAGTCAAATATTTAATGGCAGTTTTTAACTCTCGTGCTCCTTTGTCCCAGCCCTAACATCCAGCTTTATTCTAATCTAAATCTCCTTTCCCATCCAAGTCTTGCTCTCGTTTCTTCAGTTGCTTCTTATGGGGAGCTTTTACCCACTGACCCGAGTACCTGAGGAGTATCAGGTGATACATCTATTTCTCCTAGTCATTTTTTTCTGTACATTTTGAATACAGGAGCATATGTAGACTGCCTAAGTGACAGTCACCTGCTGCTCTTGCTTATGTGTTTACTCAGTCTTTCTTTGTTTTTATTTGCTTATTTTTCTCTCTCAGAAAAAGCAAAGGTGCCCAAACTAAGTATTTGGTATCAGATGTGTCAGCAGTGGTTGCACTCACAAACAGTTACAGATGACACCTTGAGAAAGGTGTTAAATTTTTGAGAAAAAGAATATTCTGTCAATCAGACGACAATTCTGTTTGCTCTGTCCTGTCAGACCTGTTATGTCCCTTCAGTCCCTAGAATTGCTTGGCTGCCACAAAACTGTTCAGCCACTTTGTCGTTCACAGAATGCTATTCCCAGCCAAAATGAGGAAGCACGGAATAGTAACACATATTCTCAAGTACTGAAACAAATTTTCCTATTCAGATTTATGTTTTGCTGGGATTCTCTTCATATCCTGCCCTGTGTTATGCAGGAGAGTTATTCTGCATTCATTTCCACCCAGGAATGTCTTTGCCTCCGAGAAATTATACTGCCGCTTTGTAGCTGCTGAATACAGCTTCGGTTATTACGGAGCAGCTTCACCTGACCACTGTGTAGCTACAGTTTTAATAACTTCATTGTACAGTAGTAGCTATTCATATTTTAGAGGACTTTCTATTTCCCTTTCTTTGCAGCATTTATGGGAAAACTAGTGCAAAGAAAAAATAGCCTCCTTAAAGTTTCTAAGTGTCATTGTTATATCTTGGTTCAATAAACAGTCGTAGGAAAATTAAACACCAACTGATACTGAGGGCAACAAAATTAATTTCAAGACGATGTTAAATATTAAGCCTATAAATTATTGTGTTCAAAAATGATCCTGAGAGCTGTATCTCTGCTGGAAACAAATCATTGTGTGATCACAACTTTTTAATCACTAAGCTTGTTACATTTCTGAACAGTTTGCCTATACACTTGTTCTGCTGCAATCTTGATTAGTTTTTTGCTGCTTTGATTATCTCCTTTGAAAGCTTGTTTGAGGAGGTTAGAAGCCAGAGATAGCAATAAGAATTAAAAACAAGATCTGTGGAGCTGAGGCTCAAGAAATTAGGTTTGTAAATACAATAAATATTTTATTACAGATTAGACAGTTGGTGAATTATTCTGTTGAGAATAGAAATGCTTAACTTGAATGTGGCTAATAGTATATACAGCACATTGGAAACTCTTTCTTGCCTTATTCCAGTGGAAATGCACAATAGAAATACAGTTCTAAAAGACTGAAAGAATTTTTGCAAACATTTTAAAAGTTACCTACATTTCTGGCTTGTTTACGCAGTAATAAAAGAACTGTCTTTACTTACATTGGTCATATCTTAAGAATGGAAGCAGTTGATCTCGTAGAGAAAGTTCTTTGGAAATTAGTTACACAGGTCAGTTCCTTAAGATTTCAGCTATCGCTACTGCAGGATAAGGAAGAGTAATCCACAAATCCATCAGGAAATCTGCATGCTAGAAAGCATTTTCCCAACACGCTGCTGGAATTTAGAGGACATACATATGAAAGACAGTCATTTTCAAAAGCAAAATTTATCTTAAATTGCTTTAAAATCTATGCAGGGAAATAAAGTTTTAGTGCATTATTGTATCTATGCTTGCAAAAATTGGTTACATAAATCTTTCCTTTACAAGTGAAAAAGGCAGCATTAAGGCAACCTTGCATTGCTCTCAGAATCACGTTGTGTTTATGTCTTTTAATGCAGAAATGCTTTGCTTTCTAATATCAATGCAAAAAATACAGAAGTTAAAAATGTGTTTTCTATTAATATTTTTTGAAAAAAAAAAAACTTTCTTACTTGAAATGAGCTAACAAATTCACTCATTTTGTCTTTTTCTTATATGCAGGCCTAAAATATATTACTTTTCCTAAAGTAAAAAGATATTGTGGAGAGAAAAATCAAAATGGAATTTTCAAATCAAATGAAAATTGCTCTTTTTTTTTTTTTTTTTTTCATCATGCATTTGTACAAAGTGGCGTTTTGCACTAACAATAAGTTGTGGACATGGTTTTGAGAACTTTTCTTCACTGCCTCACTGCCTAGTTTTCATTTCCCTGTTGCAAGTAATTGGGGTAAGGGAGCTAGTTTTTGTTTGTTGTAGCAGCAGAACATCCATTTGCGTTTCCAGCATGGCCCGCTATGGGAAATCTTTGATGTCCATAAAAGATGAACTTAATGATGGGAAGTGATTGTAGGTCTCGCAGTGGGAAAGGGTGAGGGCATTCCTTTCCACTGTTTTCATGAGAGGAAGTTTAGAAACTTCTGAGAATTCTGCCACTGTGTCGGATTTGAACTTAAAAGTAGGAAGGGAACAAACTAGTTCCTGTTCTCTAGACTTCCACCAGTGTTTTGTTACTTTAAGTGTGTATGTGGTTGTGTAGGTACAACACTGCCTCGGAACATGGAAGGTGACTTTATTTTCTGTTTTACTATATGACTGTTGACAAACAGCTTCACCTACCTTCCTGTGCCAGCGCCCTTCTGAAGGTGTGCCTTCACCCTGTCTGTCTTGCCTGGCCCATTAACTCCTCTCAAAAGAATCTTTCTCGTATTGCTGGATTGCACAGCATCCATCACAGCAGCATTTTGATTTTGGTAGATGCACTCACAGAAATAGTAATAATAAAAATAATATGCAGGACATTGCTCCCTAGAATGAGAGGGCTGCTACAAACGCACTGTGTTTGGATATGAACATACTTCGCAAATTGACAGAATACAAGTAACTTTTTTTCCTGCACTCCTGATCTATTTTCTGATCTGCTTTCAGAACAGACAAAACTGTCTTATTTTTAATAATCTTTCTGCCCTTGCTTCATCTTTCTAGTCCTTTTATCCTCACCAATGCGTTTTTGTGTTGACAGTGACTTCTTACAGAGGGGGCATGTCCTGCATCTGTGCACACATGCCCTAGTGTGCAGGTCACATCACCTGTCTGGGTGATCTAGGACTGATGACCTTTAATGCCTCCCTTGATTTTCACTACAGTTGTGAATTGTCATCAGACCACTCTGATGCTTTTTTTTTGCAGGGAGACCATTTGCTCTGGTGACACCTCTTTATCTCCTGCCCCTGTCCTAAGCTTTGTGTGTCACAGCTTTCTGTAAATATCAACGTGTGATCCAGAAATGCTCCAGAAATACCCAGGACATTAAAGGGTGAAAATGCCCTGAGCCGATCCCAAAGATGAGTGTCAGCATTAGGAGTAGGACTACCCTTGTGCAATGAGAAGATGCCTCCTTGTCTTCCAATATTCCTGTCTGAGTTTTAGCTTTTGGAAAGAAAGGTGATGTCTTCATGATTTTAGGTCCCAAAGTTACTCTTGTTCCAAGTCCGTAAGGCTCCCAGCGATAGAGCGAACACTTCCCTGCTGGGTGCCGGAGCAGAAGGGTGTGAGTGGGCCCAAAAGGATACATTTTCTTACAGAGATTAGAGCCTTCGATAGTACTCCAACCAGACTGGCTACAGATGAGTTTCCAGGGAGCTGCCCATCTAGTGAAAATAAGCAAAAATCAGAGATGTTGTCCGCTATGAGTTCAGTGCAAGAGCAGAAGAAAGGAGAAGAGAGTTGGTGTAATACTCATCCCTGTGCCTATCAGCCACAGGAGGGATATTCTGAAGGACTTCTAATGTGGATGTCACAATTTTTAAGGTATTAGCAGTTATCTTTTTAAGTCCTGGCTTTATTCTTCCACAAAACCTATGTGGTTTTTCTGTGGTCAGGTGAAAACATTTGCACATTAGCAGCAGCTTTGTGGAGCCTTTCCAAACCAGAAGCCATTCATACATGTGTAGCCCATAGCCCTACCCAGGCCGAGTCGTGCATTTGGCACAAAGAGTTGCACCTTAAGAGGTCAGAGGGGAAGCAGAGGTAGTCTGTGATGGTCACGTATATGTCATGTAGGGATAGGGGCTACTGGTTGCAGATTAAAAACACAAGAAGACAAGCAAGAGAAAATTCCCCGTTTTTACAGGAGAGTTGAGAAAAACTGGAAAAAAAAAAAGACACCAAAATAACTTCATACTCAACTTCCCTCATCAGATGTGACACCATATATTATGCCTAGGCAAGGCACATTAGTACAGGTGACACACAAAGTTGTTTCCATGTCTGTTCTAAAATTAGAATCTCAGGTGCAGGTGCTTCCATGCAGTCCTTATTACTGCCTGCATTAGCTTCAGGTAGAAAGTTGGACTCATGCATAATCCACAAAACCTTCACATGTAATTTCAGAAAGTTAGGCCACCAGAAAGTTCATGCTAAGTTGACTGCTCCGTTCAACAGCAGAGTCACATAAAGCACCACCTATTCATTCAACATAAACGCTTAAGACAGGGGGCAAAAGTGCTGCATAAATGCATGTTATGCTACAAGCAAAACCTTTTTCATCTCATCTTTCATCCAAACCTTTATCATCAGTGCAAGTGCTATTAGCTGTTGTAGGAGATTGGCTCTTTCCTGATAGTGTTTTTAGCCCCTTTGCTGATGTCAAGAACACTGAGCTGCGGTATCTCACTATTGCACCTTGAAGGAGATGAAAGACAATCAGGGCTTGCAGTCTGTCACTTTTGGAAGAAGGAAAAAAAGTACATTTTGTTTGTATTTTAGAATTGCCTGCACTATTTTAGTCTTTATACATGCCGCAGTTTTAACTCTCCATTTATTTACAGTGGGATTTCTGACTCTTTCTTGAAGTAAATCAAGTAGTTCAAGGGAAGAACTGCAAGGGCTGGATGGTTCAGGGCTTAAGGGAGGTTTTGCATCTATCACAGAAGCTAAGCAGTAGTTCCCCCTACACACACAAACAAGGCATAATAATAGACACAAGTCAGGTTGGTCATTTGAAGTGTTTTCTTCAACAACAGCCCATACATTTTTCAAATGGAGGCTGATCCCCTTCCCCATAGTCTCATAGCAGGGAGAAATGAGGCACTCTCACCTTCCAGATTTACTGCACACTTGGGCTTGCTTTGCAGAGTTAGTTACCAGTTTTCTTTGTTTTTGCCCTGAGTCATTCATGTTTCCTTAAAATAGTTTAATAGACATGAAGGAAGGCCAGTGTCAGAGGCAGAAGTCAAGAAGAACGAGAGTCAGCTCCTAGAAAAGGAGTCAACAGAACGGTGGATGTGGACATCATCTTTAAAACACTGTTTTTTTTTCCATTACTCTCTAAAAAACTGAGTTGAGTGAAATTTGATGGACTCCTTCAGCTGCCTTTCCCATACATGGTACCTCAGCTCTGGCCCCAGGTCAGCAGCGATTGAAAAATCCTCCCTTGTTAGAGGTTGTGCTGTGCCCCACGTCAAAAAAAGCCCATGTTCCCCGTTCGGTTCTTAATGGACAGGTGTTCGCAGCACAAAGCCTTCCATTACAATTGGCCCTAATTAGCACCTTTATCAGCAGCCTCCCCAGAGAGGCCAGAGAAAGAAGAGGCAGAGAGAGGGAGGCACAAGGCCGTCTCCTCGCTTGAGGTGAGGCCGCCAGGTCAAGGCTGAGGGGCAGCGCGAGGGAGCTTGGCTGCTGCCGCCTGCGCTCGGGCTGCACCCTCAATAGAGGGCTTGGGGCTCCGCACTGTCAATCTGGCACCTTTCAAAAGCACTAAATTCACTTAATTAACAGAGAGGAAAAAACAGCCTTCCCTAGCAACTCTTGCGTCGAATGGCACTTATGTTACCTTATATTCCGAGCACCTAACCCTATTAGCATTGCATTGTGAGTTTCTGCTGGAGTGCCTTTATCTACACACCAGTCTTAACATACACACTAATGTATACTGAGAGGTCTAGCAGCATTTTAAATTAAACTGACATTACCAAGTAGATTTTATGGCTTATTTTTTTATTTTCCTTTATCTATTATACCCTTCTAATTTCACAGAAGCAGCATGTTTCCCCATATTGATACTCTCTTTTCAGTTCATTCTCCTTTCAGTTCAATTAAAACACTTTCTTTTTTGCATTTCATTCTTTCTTGGATTATTTTGTCCTTTTTCTTACTTCTTTTTTTCTTTTCCTGGCACAGGGCAACGTTTTGCATTGCCATGTTCTCATGATTGGCCTGCCCACTGTCTGTTAACTCTACAACACAGCAAAAAGAAAAAAAGAGAAAAAAAGTCTGCCTGTCTTCTTCCCAGAGAGCTGTAGAATATTCTGGTTTGGGCAACGACATAATATAGGGATAGACATAATATATTTATGCCTTACCACAAGCGTGGTTGTTCCTAGCTGTGCTGTCCTTAGAGGCCTTGCAAGATGGGCTTTATGGCACAAGGGAGTCTGTGCTGTGCGTATGCTATATAGCTGCTCTGTAGTGAAGTTTTCCTGGAAATTCCACTCTCTCCGTCATGATACTAAGTTCTGTAGAGCAAGGAAGTGTTTCTCAAATGATAGTGTGTTTACTGCTCCCTTAGCTTTAGATGGTTGTGCTCTAAATCAGCTCTCAGCTAACCAAGCCCTAGCGAGTTTGTTTTTTCACATCTCCATTTTCATGTCTCTTCTTAGAGTCCTTTCCGGATTGTGAAGACCACTCTGGTAAAGAGGCACTGCAAAAGCAAAGAGAGAGGCTTTTCTCAGTTGTGCCTGACCTTCACTGAGTCACTTCATTATTCTGTGTCTTTTTCTAGATTAAAATTTGAAGAAAAGACATGCTCAGCTCTGGAAGTTTTAGGTGAAAGCTGTTCTAAAAATACGGAGCATATTGTGAGGCAGTGTGGTCTGGAGAGCAGGTTTTCTAAGAGGCAAGGCTTGCAGTACATGTGTATCTTGCTGCCTTTCTTTCCCTGCGCGTCTTTGACCAGCTTGTGTTTCTAGTAGCTCTGAGGAGTAGGATCTCCCTCACTGCCAGTTTGTAGAACGTGAAGTCTGCCTAACCCTAATCGATCCCGAGGCGCCTGGACCACGTGGTGCACCCTGTTTGCTGTTTTGGATCAAGCTGCCAGATCAGTCCAGTACTCGTGGTGAGATGCCAGACATGAGTTACCTTCATTTGCGTGAACAAGCCAAGCTGGCTTCTCCCGGACACTCTGCACCAAAACCTCTGACTTTCCTGTTGAGCAATGGCAGCCAAAGGAGCTTTTCCTTCTGTAAAGCAAGGTTATCTCCCAGATATTTATGACAGATTATCTTAAAGATGACGTGGCAATACCTTCTCAAAGAAACTCTTGCTGATGCAGCCAAAAAGCCATCCATTTTTTGTACTACTCCCTTTTGTGTGATTATCCTCTTCCAAATTGCATGCAGATATGTGGGATATGTGAGCAGGTTACTTAAAGCACATGAGTCAGGTTGAGTTGCTTTTTCAAATTGGGCAGAGCATAATCCTCATTCGGAAACAATTGAGGAATAAGAAAGAGCAAGAGGGGGAAAAAGATGAGTTGCAAATGACACTGGTGTAAAATGACACTTTTAATGACACTGGTGTAAAAAATCAATTTGTTTTTAAGCAGTGAGGAATGGCATCAAACAGACTCTAGGAATACTGTAGCTGCTAGAACCCCACTGCCTCCGCTGGGATTTCAGTATTGGAGAGGCTACAATACTAAGAATTGTTTGAATTGCATTGTGAAATATCTGCTAGTGAATTTTACAGTTAGTAAATCGTTCCTGAGTTGACTCAAGGATTTGGTATTTTGCAGTATTGTTCAGTACCTGCCCTTCGTGACTTTGGGAAAGCTGGCCTACTTCTGCTCCAGTTTTGCAGCTCATGATGCCAGCAGTGCAGTATCACTTTTTCTCAGGGTTTGCATTTACATTTGCAAGAGAATGCGCAGTGCATTCTGAGGAGCAACACCTTTCCAGAACTCCCCATCACGAGCAGATCTTGAGGAGAGCCAGACAGTCTCCCATCTCGGACAGCAGTAAGGAGAGGTATGCATGCCCTGCAGCAGCAGGAAATTCCCTGCTGTGGCCCGAGCCTTTTTCCTTCCAGGCACAGCAGGATTCCTGTGCTAAGGTCATGGGCAGGACTTCTGCGTAGAGCAAAGCTCTCTCTAAGACCAATCTTTTTGCCACAAGCTCTTTCCCCTTGCCCTCGTTCTTTGTTCAGGTTATTTACCTTTCTAGTTCTCTTTCTCCTCTTCTGTTCTTCCTAGTAGATACACTAAGAGTTAAGGAAATACGTTGAAAGGATGTTGATGCAGAAACTGGGAAAGTCTGATGGATGTTTGACAACATATCACCTAAGTACCTGTAAACATAAGTCCCTCATACACTGGTATACTGCAACCACTTTAGAGGTGCTGTGTATATTTTTTAGGTTAGTTTTTATATTATAGTTCTATTAGACTAAATGAAAATAATGCAAGACCATCAGTCGTTTTAAGTACTGTTAGTTAAAGTTTTTGTTCATTTTTAACTGAATTTGTGCTTGATATAATTTGGAGCTCTGAAAGATAGATAATGCAACAGTTAAACAATAATGCACAAATATCTCTTTTAGTCCTACACATGAAATCCAAGACTGACATGATTTTAGCAAATTGACCACGTGTATACAACTGAATTCTGTGAGCTCTTCTAGCCAGCAGCATGGGCTGCGCATTGCAGAACTGGAGAGCTGCTCTTAATTGCACCACTGGCTTGGTGAGCCCAGCTGTACAGAGTAGGCCATCGTTTCAGACTTCCGTGATCTGTGTCAGATTATCACCGCCAAAAGCTGATTGATTTCTCTGTATTAACTTCCCTTGCTGTCAAAGACAGGGTTCCTTCTGTATCTTTCTTGCTCCGTTCATTTCAGCACTACAACTTTCAGTGCTTTGGAAATGCAGCCCATAGCACAGGCTGTGTGCATGTTATACTGTGTTTGTGTCCTACAGCTCATGGAAAAAGGGGATCTGATTTATCTCCAATAAGCGAGTTAGCAGAATTCAACAGACCTGCGTGTTGCTTTCGAATACGATTTGCCTTTCCTTTTTTTTTTTTTTTTTTTTAATTAGAGTGGTAACTGAACAGAGTAACAGAGTTTTACAACTCAGAAAATTATTAGAACTTTTTTAATAAATCAGGAAAGTCTAAGAGTGACCAATAAAATTATTTCAGTCGGAAAATTGCATACAGCTTTGGTACTGTAAAAAGCCAAGAAATTAGATTTTGTACATTCACTTGGGCTGAAATTGGATGCATTATTTGATCAAAAGGGCCTTAGAAAAAAAAAAGAAAATATGTACACAATTTATCGTAAAGCGGCTTATTTTTAAGTCTTATTTATTAATCAGAATACACAACTGAAAACAAGGCCATGCTGTGGATATGAAGACAAATATTTAACACAAAGTCAGAAACAGGCTTCTGAAAATAAGAGATTGTTAAAGTTAGGACGAACATGTGCAAATTGCAAAATATCAGCAAGTCTCCTGTGCTGCAAACTGATCTAAAGAGGCTTTCCTGTTTCCCCAGCAACGTTGAGCAGTGCTAGCTTGTTTCTTTGGAAGTAAATTAAATGTGACTTTCAAGTAGTTCGTTATTTCAGTAGCCACAATGCCTTTCGGAAGCAAGGACATTCAATAAATCATATTAGGATTTGCTGCACTTCTGAACAGAGGCAGATAAAGGTTTCTTGAAGAAACGGTTTTCAAATCTAGTAAATTTTTTAGAACTTAGAAGAATTATGTTTCCACTGATAGAGGAAAAAGAATAAAATGGTTTTCCCATATGTAAGGAAAACTGCATGGTTTGGTGCTGCACCAGAAGGCAGATGCTGCTTCCTGCACACAGAGCTGGTGCCGCGTGGTGCAGAGCCCCGGCTAGAGCTGCGCTGGGGTTGTGGATGGCTCCTCATGAAGAGGAGCTTCCAGGAGAGCCCCACTCAGCCCGAGCTGCTCCCTGTACCAGCCTGCTCTGGTGTGCCAAGGGCTCCAGCAAACACAGGCGTAACAGAGCATCTCCTGTAACGGTAATTCACTACCTCTCAAAGAAGTTTACTGGGCTTGAGTCTTGCTGTCTGTGGTTACAAGACCTATTTTAGTAAGAATCTGCACTAATGTATCCTCTGAAATGTAAATTTGTCTAAGAATACATCAGCTTATTAAAAGCATTTGAGAAAGGTTCACTTTTATGAATTTCCCATTTCAACATGCCTTTGGAAAGAAGTTTTGCAGTTGTCAACATGCCATTTCATGATTTCCATAATTAACTTCCTTTTTATTGTAAGAAATAGACTTTTTAAAAAGATTGAGGAGTGTTAAAATCAAAAATGAAATGAAACATCTCTCTAAAGTTTTGACTGAATCAACCTGGATATATATTAAGATCATTGATTTACAAAAATTTATAAGATTTAACGTTTTCAGCTCATGTGGGAAATACCAAACCGTGACAGGAGGATAAACCTGTTCATCCTGCTGATGGATCAGCTGGATCGTGGTGTGTCTCTTCCCTGTGGCCTGGCCCAACCACGGAGTAAGCAGCAAAGCAGCTGCCGGGTCATCTCAGACCTCCTACTAAATGGAGTTGGCACATGGTGTTTTTCTTCAGATTCACCTTTTATGGTACCAGAGTCCATGGACAGATAAATCGCTGCTTAACGTTGACTACAGTGAGTTCTGACTTTCACCTCCTTAAAAGCACTAAGAAATTCCTGGTGTCTGTTGCCATCTTGACATAGGGTGTTTGAAATAACCACGTAGCCAAATGTGCTTAACCAGCGAGACTAGTGGGAACCTCAGTGGAAGCAGATCCTCTCTGTGGCCCATGAATTAGGTGTCAGTAGGGCTGCCTTCCTCCCTCTCATCCTCACAGGGACCCCAAATCCAGTGGTGTCCCAGAGCATGAGTATTTTTTCACACTGTTCTTGTAAGTGATCGCTTGCAGCATCTTATCTCAGTTTGTGCAGCCTCTCATGAATATTCTGTACATACAGAAGAGTTTTCTATATCTTTGCCCATTAACACGGAGGATAATCACTCATTCAGTTATCAAGAAGTCAGGGAAGGCCTTGCCTTGAGCCCTGCGCACAGAGACTTGTGAGAGACCAAAGGAAGTTAAATGTAGCTGTTTTGTTTCTTTCTGAGCTTTTTCTTCTGGTCGCTAGTGGTTTCCAATAGCTAGTCTGCTCTTCCTGATGTTAAGTAACTTACTAAATGAAAAAAAAGAAAAGGAAAAGAAAATATTAGAAATATTGCACATTTTCCTTCACATTAAAGAAAAAAAAAAAAAAAAAAGATAGTAAGACCCCAGGTTAGTAAGGGAATGTATTTGGCAAGCATTGCTGGAAGAAAGCACAAGAAGGTCCAAACTGGGTAGGTCCAGAGTCTTGGCTGTGTCACTTCCAGCTGAGACAAAAAAAACAGTGTCTGTTGGAACAGATGATCTCAGTTTTTAGTAAAACCTCACCATACAGGTCTTCCAAAATTCTTACCAGAGCTCTCTACCATCATACAAATCAAGCACAGGGGCTGGACTCCATTGCATCTTTCCTGCTTTTTTCACTTTGCTTAACATCAAAAGTCCGTGCCCTCCCTGAGAGGAGGATGCAGAATGAGTCACGGAAAAGATGTTTTTTCAGTTCGTCTTTTATCAGACATAATATTGGAATTTGTCTCACAAGCCATTTTGGGCCTGGCAGTGGATCTTCTGAATTTGTCCCTCTTTTGCGAATTTTCTGTCACATATCTGGGCAGCTATAGTCAGAGGAGAACTTGTGTTAAGCTAGGTGAGCTCTTAAGGGAAACAAAATGATGTGTGTGTTGCTAACTGCCTGAAGTGTTGATGACGGTGACAAGTTGTTGTGTTCCTGGCCCTTACCCCCTGCTCTTCAAGATCCATACAAATGCAGTGAATGGCCTGGCATTTATTTGAATGGCCTTGAATGAAATAAGTCTATTTTGAAAGTTCACATGTGTAATATCCAGTGCTTTATAGCACTTGGTACCGATCGCTTCTCACACATAGTTCTTCGGATTTAGAAATTAAATAGAGCTTCCATTAACAAGGAATCTTTTTCCTAAAGAAATTGTGATATAATATGGGCCTTACCACCTTTCTTCCGTCTTTGAGAATCTCCACCTTCTTTCTAATTTCAGGGTTATCAAATTATATATATATATATTATGTATATATATAGTTGATGTAACAGTGTAAAGAGGTATGTATGCTACCTGGTTGGGGGACCTGGGTCAAAATTTAAAAGAAGAGCCTTACATTTTGCCTCTCCCTTGTGATTTATGGAGTTAATCAAATATATATTCATCACACACTTAAAAATCAACAAAACTTTGCAGAAAGTCCTGCAAAATTCCTATTGCTAATGAAGTCACAAGACATATGACTTGCCTAAAAAGTTTAGATAACCTTAGCCTTCCAATTTTATTCCTCACATTACTTAATATCCTCTGGAAAGCTGTAAAATAACCACTTGTGATAACGGATGTTCAACCTAAAAACTTATCCAGAAGCCATTTAATCAGTTCCAATTGCTGTTTGTGTAGTGCCCGTCCCTGCATTGTCGAGGTACATTTTATTTTTGCTTGGATTTAAATAATCCTAAGGGGAGGTTTCTGTTTGTTTGCTTTTTAGTCCAGTTATATTTCAGATGGGGACTTTGTCTCTTGTATTTCAGCCTGCAGGTTGAGAAGGATTGTGCTCTTCTTGATGCCTCGCCACTCCACAAGTACCCAGCTACTGCAGCAGGCAGTAGCTTTCTGGACAGTTCTGCTTCTTAAAGTCCTAGGTCAGAGGAGACAGACACCTTTAAGTATTCCATGAAAACGAGACAATCTGATGGAGTAGTCTTCTTTAAATTCTACTTTTGAAATACTAAAAGTTAAGAGAGATAATTAAACTGCAACTGCATTAACATTTATATAAAATATAAACCGAATGCTTATCCTGATTCACCAAACAAATTACAGTTTGAACATTATTAAAAAAAAAAAAAAGCTACTTATCAACAGCACTATTTGAAATTATTGCTAGTACTACAACTCTAAATGCATAAGATGCCTTAAATACAAACCCTGAACATTTACATACTGATTTCATGAGCAAAGCAAAAGGTATTTGCCAGTAACAGTACAGGACTCAGCATTTTTATTGTCTGAGTAATCCTGGTTTGCTCTGATATGAAAATTCAATTATTTTAAAACTGGTTGTCTCATTAAATTTTGACAAGGAGCACAGGCTCAGTACCAGCTCCAGCTCTAAGAGACTGTGGGTGCCTGACAGCTCCACGGTGAATTTTAAAATGTGGTATTTTTACAGGAGAAGATTATCTGACAATTTTGTATTAAAAAAAGAAAAAATTAATCAAATACATTGTAATATCCAGCACTGGTAACTTGGCTTTTTTTGTAGATATTTTTATGAAAATTTATTGAAAAAAAAAAAAAAAAAAAAGAACCCACTGTTTATTGCATCTTTTCCCCCGAGCCCACCTCCATGCCTTACGCCCCACAGTTGTGCTAGGGAAAAAAAATCTGTGTCTCTCTGTGAGCAGCAAGTATTTAACCACTCATTGTTAGCCTTTTCTGCCTTTTTCTCAATTGAAATGGGCTTGTAATGCTTTTTATAAATACAATTTCTAACAGTGGAAAATACTTTTATTTAACCTCCACGTACCATTCCAGCTATCAGCTGTTGTTTAAACAAAATCTTCTTTTCATCAGAAGATGCTGGTTCATTGAGATCAAACTTTCCATGGGGTGATCCCACTTTTGTGAGTCTCTCGCTGGGAGAGGCCTCTCCACCCAGGCTGCCGTGCCCCGAGGAGCAGGTGGTCCCAGTGCGCTGCCCGCTCCCACGTGGCGCCTGAACCGCTCCCACGTGGCGCCTGAACGGCTCCCAACGTGGCTCCTGAACCGCTCCCGATGTGGTCCCTGAGCTGCTCCCGCTGTGACGTGGCAGCTGAGCCGTTCCCGCTCCGACGTCTCGCGGCCCGGGGCAGCCACGGTGCAGCCACGGTGCAGCCCTGGTGCAGCCTGTCTCCTAGGCTGCTCAGCCTGCTGCTTGCTGCTGGGACTGCCCATGAAAACCGAGGTGTGATCCAAGTCCCTGGCTTTGCTCCGAATGCCACAACGCTGCGGAGCCTGGAGCAGCCGTCATAATTCCTTACCATCTTTCTTATTCTGTCCAGGCAGCAGAAAACGGTGGTTTGTGCATTACATCATTTCTAACATTTGTCCTTGCAGCTGTAAAAGAATTCAGAAAAACAAATACTCAGTACATACATTTTTGCAAATATAAGCTATTTGATAATATTAGATAACAAGATTAGGTAATTTTTAGATAATAAGTCAAAACAAATCTCCCATTCAAGATTTGCCCATAGTTTCTCTCAAACAGACAAAATGTTCAGTCTAAACCAAAGTCACGTCTGGACTGGCAAGAGAGGATTACCTTGAAACAAGGGAAAATCTGCGCAACAGAGGGCAATGTCAGTGTGGCCATCTCTAGAGGGAAATTATTCAAGGGGACCTTGCACAGGGAATAGCAGACATGCTGGGCAATCCCATCCATTAGGTAGGGTCAGGGACACTTGAAATATCAGCTTCTTAGAAAAGAGCAGTTCGAATTTTTTTTCCTCAATATTTAATTAACTTCTATGAAGGTCATACATATCTCCATCTCTGAAAGGCATAGCATGTCACTCATTTTAAAAATCAGGATATTTTGCATTATCTTGCCGTTGTAGTCCTACTTTTATATCTAAATTTTCACTTTAGTGATCAAATTAAAGAGATGACAAGCTCCCTATCCTTATGAGCTAAGCATTTTATGGGTTATTCTCAGATAGACTTCGTGTGATATGAGACTTCATAATAGGATTCAATGCAGTTGAATGCTAAATTATAGCAGGCTTGTATCACAGAAAATTCTAACAATGAGAAAGGAATTCATATCATGGCTTTACTAAGAGAAGAAAATGAAGACTTTGCAATTAAAGTAGTAACTTAAAACTTTAAAATCATTTAAACAGTTACTGAATACATGTAATGTTCTATACTTATCTGGAAGCAGGATTGGCAGTCATTTGAAAGAATCCGAATGAAATGCGGACAAGGTGTATGTTATGTCCCCAGAACTCAGATCTGTCATTTTCTTCATTGTTCATGAATACATTGGTATTGAATATCTCTTTCCCACAAATTCACAGGCTCCGTGGAAGACTAGCAGAGAGAAAACCAGTGTAATGTTATCGTTAAATTGATGTTGCATACAACTTTATGATAGTCCTGACAAGCGTAGTTTGTGAATTTGCCAGGATCAAACTAGTAAGTGATTTTCAGAGATGAATATGGAACTATATAGTAAAATAATCCTTTTGCTTCAGAATGATAAAACTGCAATTTTCTTGTAGATGTAAGTTACAGAATTATTACTGACAATTTTAGAATTCCACTAGGTGAAACATGGGGCGGGTGAGAAGAAAATTCCTTTTAAGAACAGGTACATTTTAAACAGACAGTGTATCTAATAACATCTGCGTAACAGCATAAGAGGAGCCCGACTTAGAAAACTCGTGGTTTATTCCTTTTTTTTTATTCAAATCCTCTGCCTGGGCCGAAGCAAAACTGCATTGTGGTTCATAGATTTGAGTGAGACATAAAGAGAGCCCAGGTTCGTGTTCTGTCACTTGCCTTTGGAGAGCAGCCTGGCATTTAGAGCAAGGTTTTTTTGTGAGCACTGCCTCATAAAAAGATGGTCATTTAAAATATCTCCTGCCATAGACATGTTTAGAAGTAGACAGCCAAAGAGGGCCATGTGTTGGTGCCAAATCTTAGATGTCTCTGAAGTTTCAGACTTCCCTGAAACAAGTAGCTCAGATGTAGCGTAGACAAAGCAAGTAATAACTTGGGAATGTCTAAATTCTAGCAGTACACCCAAGAGGACTGCATGAGAACAGGAGGGAAAGATGCACTGTAAAAGTGCAGTTACATTTCCCATTCAAAATTCAAGATTAGAATTAGTGGCTAATACAGCTGGGCTAACAAAAACACCTGCTGGATTCCTCCACCAGCATATGTCGTTAAATGCTCAATGTGCTTTTAAATAATCTGCAAGTATTCTCCCGAGAAACTTGGAGAAGGGAGTAAGGATGTGAAAACAACATGGGAGAAGAATGCAGGGAAATCCAAAGCAGAATCCATTGCAGTCCAACTCCTGAGCCACAGAGGGAAGCAGAATGTTCTGCTGGAATAGCTGTGCTGGAGTAGCTAGATCTTCAAGAATTAAAGTTGTTTAAACTCATACGTGTCCGTAGCAGCTGCTAAACTAAGTGTGTTTAATATCTGCACAAGGTACCCCACGGTGTCAGTGCATTATGATCTGCTTACTCTGATTCTCAGAGGAGTAACACAGGGTGGAACTTTATCCTCTTGGCTTTTAAATCTCAGGCAAATACAATACAAACAGTTGATTAAATAAGCAATTGTCTGAGATACATAAGAAATCTACCATTTTATGGACTTGATCAAGGATTGTAATGGACATAGTGGTTTGATCTCTTGTTGCTGAGGAAATGGAGGGGTAGGAAATAATGGAAAACAAACTTGTTTTTTCATAAATTTAGAAAGTATTTCCCATGAATCCTTTTTCTGATATAATTACTGAAACGTGTGATCTCAGCTTGGGCAAATGGCTCAGTAACAAAAAATGGGAGGATCTTTCAGTGATTTTGCAAATTCCTTAATTTACATTAGCAAATGGTGTATGTGAATCATGGAAGCCTGTGTCTCTTCCAGTGCCAACATTTAAAACTGCATGTAGATTGTGGCAGATCAAAAATAATGTCATGCACATTTTCTCCTTCTTTTGAAAGTGGTGGAATTTCAGCACGATAAGGATCAGTTAATTGACACACACAGGGCAATTAAAAAGTGTGAATCACGTATTTGTTGTCCGTTTTTAATGTTTTTTCCTTTCTGAACCCAGACTCCAGGTCAGCCTCCTATCCAAGTTTTCCTTCATGCCTTATTGTCTATTCTGTTCAGCTATTTTAAAAATGTTGAATATCAACAATGGCTTTCAGTAGTGTATTGTCAACTTTTGTATGAAGCAATCTTGGTTGAATGAGAAGATCCCAGAGCTTATAGTTCTATCTACTGTGCTGCACTGGGCTTCTGCTTGAATGTGTGTGACTGATAACAGGACAAATTTCTACCCTTGTTGTTACATTTCAACTACATAATTCATTTGCCAGATTCTTTTAGGAAATACCTTTATAGCATGTTGCACAAGACATCAGGTAAGTGCTTGTAATGGAGAAATAAGGAAAGATCCAGCAGCTGACTTGTCATGTTTGTTAATTGTAGATCTGCTTCTGCTAGGTTGTTTCGTAGACTTTTATGGTCTTTTACAGAGAGCCCTGAAACCTCTCTAACAGAACATCTTTTTGGACATAAAGGAATTCATACTGGATCTGCATTGCTTTTAAAGACCAGAAGCAATATTCAAAAATATGTGGGAAAAATATTGCAAATATGTGCACAGTTTGTGGATTTTCAAGTAATCAATGTTGATGATGTGCCTGTTAATATATGAGTTTGTTTCTGTCTAGAATTTGTAGTACTTAAGTGTTTATATCCTTTTTTTTTTTTTACTAACTGTTAGCCTTCACAGTCCCATTTTATTTTGCATACGGGAAAATTGTAATTTAGCTTAAATAAACTCAGTTGCCAGTGTATCTTGAATGGAAGCTAATTTTCTAGACTGGGTTTTCAGGAAACCCAAGGTTTTCCCCACAGTATTCAGCTGTGCATATGTTTCACTTAGCAGGTGGCACAACAGGTAAAACACAAGCTACTCTTTTCCTTTCACTCTGCAGCTCATTTGTGGACAGCTCTTGTCAATTTGAACTGAGTTAATTTGAGAGATCATTTATTCTAAATAATTGACTGCTAAAATAGCATAAAATACTGCACAATACTAGTAATATGCAGTGCTGTACAGTACTGTCCCTTTGGGGGAGCAGTAGCAGGTGCAAAATTTACACTGTAGCTGTTGTATATTTTGGCTCCATGAGGGGAACAGGATCTGCCCCACCGCTGTGTCTAACAAACAGATTAATTAGTGTCTTCAACACGTACCACATGTAAAGTTCTTAGTTTTAATGTTTTTTCTCACTGTCAAGGAGAAAAAGACAAGACTTACAAAGTCCACAAATATCAGTAAGGACCCAGACGGTGCTGCTAATGCCTGAGGCTCCGAGAAGCTGCCGGCAGGTAGCACAGTGATACTCCTCAGCATGGGAGAAGTTCCTGCATATCCGAGTCCAGAAAATGTGTTCAGCAGGGAGGCAGGCATTATCCAGCAGAGCAACGTACTGCCGAGATGGAGAGTATCCCTCTGGATAGAGCAGCTAGGTGCTCAGCAGCGTCCTGTTTGACAGTGTGCTGTTAGTCTCCCATTAATTCATCTGCTGGTGTCTTTGTCCCAAATCCTGGGCTCTTTTCTATGCCTGTGTCTGCTTTGTCTGTAAAATGTCAGCAGACAAACAATGACCGTTAAATACTTTACAATATATGTGCGTGTGCAT
>VZSV01000176.1:124335-143130 GCA_013398735.1 Nothocercus julius | reverse complement strand
TTATTTTGGCTTTTGAATATCTTTAACAAAGCTTTCTTTAAAACAAAAAAAACATTTGATTTTAAAAACAGACTTTCCTTATATTTCAGTCTTCATCTTTAATGAGAGAAGATTCAAGGTTGAGAAAGCCTAAGAGAAATGTTTGATGAGCAACTAGAGGAAGATGTGAAGGCAGCAGCAAAGGTACACTGTCTGATACAGCTATCACATTTTTAATATACAATATATAAAACACTCTGCCTTTGCAGAAGTGCCCAACTGATAAGTTAACTGTCAAATTTATTGCAAACTGTCTTGCTGGACTTGAGATACTGACTAGTTCAATAACTAGTCGATATCTTGGTATTATCTCAGCAGTTTGAAAGTATGCACATTCCTCTTAAAATGAGTATTCCTTAGGTGCTGTAATAATGACTGTGGTCAAAAACCTCCTGTCACTGATAATTGTGATGAAATTTTGATCCTTTGAGTGTATGTGATGTGTATGTGTATGTTTTCCATGCTGAAATACACTCTTTGATGATCTGTTGTTTTCAATGGTCACAGAAGTCAGACAACTTTATCCAGAGGATAAAGAAAATGTGACTCTTTGTTAGCTGATGTTTACTCTGTGTAATATGAAGTAAGGAGAAGTTTCTAGTCTGCTTTCTCTTTGTATTTTTTTTTATCTTCTTAATTGTGTGTATATTGACAAGTTTACTTCCTTTCAAAAGTAAAAATGCTCTATGTGGGAAGTGATATGTAGGAAACATGCAAATTTTAATTGCTAGGAGACTCCCTTGTTTTCCTTATCTAGAGCCCTACATGTGACCTGTGTTAGCTTCCAGGATAATATGCATTCTGAAATGTCTTAAATAGGCACCGATCTTACCTAGACATGACATTTCAGCTGTCTGTGTAACCCTTGGTGACTGCTGATCTTGGAGAAGTTTGGCTCTTCACAGAGTTCATGGGACTGTCTCTGATTCTTAAAACTCTCATGTGAATATTTTGCATTTCTGTAGTTACTCTGTTCCATTCCGATGCAGGTGGCAGGTCCTCCTATATGCAACAGAATCACTTGCTTGTTTATTAAAACTCAGTAATTATTTTTTGTGTAGAGGGGAATGAGCAAAGGGCTTGCATCTTCCAGGGGCATATGGTAGACAAAGAAGCCCAGGCTTTCTGATGTGCATCTGCCCCATAGTGTAAATGTCTTACGACTTGGTAAGACAAGGAATCTACACCAAAATTGGCAAGGAATCTCTGCAGCGTTACACGTCAGGGCCTCCCACCTGCTATTCTGAGGCGGTTTACACAAGTTGAGAGTATGAGCAAATACAGATATTTTTCTTCTGACTTGTGCAACCTTTGAAATAAATCTTGCACTTTGTGTGTTTTCATCCTCATGAGGTGGGTAGCAAGCAGGACAACCTGCTCACCATGGTGTCCTTCCCATGTGACTGGTCAAGGTTACTATTTTGCTTTTCCGACACATTATCAATTATCCTGCCAACAGACTGATACTGGACCTGTAGTTTTGTTATAAAATAAAAAACTGAGTTTAATTAAACCATCAGTAACTTGGACCTAATTATTTCAGACAGTATTTAATTAATGTTTCATGGATACCTAATGTAATTAGGGTTCTTTTAAGAAGACCTTCTATGACACTAAAATATATGACCTTTATCTTTCTTATCAACCGTCGTCTGACAACTGAAATTTGTCATTTTCACTAAAGGTATAGTTTGATTAAATAGAACAGAACATAAAATTAATCTAGAAAATTATACTTGTTTGTTTCTTTTTTTGCCACTTAAAGGCTAATAAGTTAAGTCTTTTAATTAGCAGTGTAAGTACAAATGTTCATACTAGCGTTTTACCTTCATTTTTTTTCAGACTCTTTCTTTTTGTATATCGATTTTTATGACAAAAGTAGATAACAACCAGACTTTATTAATCATGGTGAAGGGTTCAATCTTTTAGATATGAAAAATAAGGAGCTATTCTTTATATTACAAATGACTAGTTATTGTTTAAGATTTAAAACAATTCTGCAAAGGACTTAACTTTTTCTGGTCACAAACTCTCCAAATATAAAACTGTAGTTTTATACACTGATTTATTAAAAGTTACTCATTCTTTTTTCTTCACTTTTGATACCTTCTCAGGTAGTTTCCAAAAATCCAGTAAAAGTGCATTGGTGAATCATAAAGCAGAGGAAGGATTGAAGGGATATTATAAACTTTTTAAATATGATTGAAGGGGTGTTATAAACTTTGGGGGAATAGCACTTACCTGGTCTTGTTTGTCCACTCTGTGAAGAGCTTTTATACCTCACTTTCAAAGGCAGAACAGCTTGAGTGACTTAAGTTTAAGCTCATTTTTGATTCAGTTCCACACACTGAATTAAATAGAGCTTAGTATATATGTGAAGTCTGGCATGTGTGTAAGAGCTTCTCTGGATCGTGGCACTGATGTTCAGAATGAAGAGGAGGACAGATGACTCAAGGTGTGAAAAGCAGGAATTAGAAGCTGGTCAAGCAAACTACAGTTTTGCTCTTTGATGAGCCAATATGAATGGTCCATGCACAACAAAAATAGATCTAGAAACTGCAGAAGTCCATCATTGGGGTAGTTTTAATTTGCTTCATTTCATTCTTTGGTTGTTTTAAATGCCATATATTTGGAATGTGGATAGTTTCCACCAACTCTATGCCTAGTAAAAATAATAAAAATAAATCAGAAAAACAGAACTCATCTTTTCTGAGATGTTCAACAAAATAACTACATTGTTGATAATCCAAAAAGTATCAACAAAATATAGGTTTTTGGTTTGGGTTTTTTTTTTTTTTAGGAGGCAGGGTGTTTACAATAAGAAGAAACTGAGGAGAGACACTGTGGAGAAGAGAAACAGTCTTTGTGGTTTCCATTTCCCCACTCAATGAAAGCTGGAAGGCCAAAGAAACCACTTGGCCCAGAACCAGTGCGGATGCTGGCCTGGAACTGCTTGGTTTCCAGTGGGGAATGTACTACGTGTTTGTTTCCTTCTTTAACTGCAGACATTTTCCTCTGACATAGCCAGGCATTCTTCCACATCTGTCAAATAAATGTCTCTAAAAATGACCTGTAACTTCACAGTGAGTCCTACTCACTGTTACCCTATAGATTCATGGCCAAGCCTTCCAACTATGGAAAGAGATGGGTTTCAAGGAAAAAAAAAAAAAAAANAAAGGATAATGCTTCTTTCCAAAGATTACAGAAATTTCTCTATAGGGGCCTTCATCTTCTTCCCACTAAGAATAAAACAATTGTGTTTGGCACTTAGTAGCCCCAGATTTACATATTAAGAAAATGATCATGATAATTTAGTGAGGCTTAATCAGCATCAATACATGGTTTGTTGATTGCAGACTCTGGTTAGTCTTGATAATACAGCCACTAATCAGTGCTAGCAGTATTCAGTTAAGATTTAAAAATGTAATGAAGTCATTGAGCTGGATTCACCCCAAACTGCATAATTTCCCAGTAGGGGAAGAGGACATGAAGGGGTTAAGCCCAGGAAAATTTGTCACTACACAAACAGGCAGCAGCAAATTCCACTCGTATTGCTGCACTGACTCCTATTGCTGAGCAAAGCCTCTCACCAAACAGGGGCTTGCGGATAAGAGAGCAGAAAAAAAAAATCTCTCTCTGGCAAAATTCACCTATTTTGCAACATTTCATATTTGATGTTGTCCTCTCCTCAGCTGATGCACTGATTCTCTCCTTGGAGTTATATCTGAATATTGTACATTACATCTTCATAGCCGCCACGCAGTTAGGTTTCATCGTTTTCACCATTAACATGTAGCCTAGAATTATAAGCTCTTATAGGAATAGAAAACGTCTAATCTGCCAGGGATATGTCAAGAGAAATATGATTAATTCAGAAAAAAAAAAAAAAAGTACTGGATAAGAAGTCTCGATCTAGGTATATATCAAAAAAAAAGATCTGGTTATACAGATTACTAAAAATTGGTCACCTTGCCTGCATTAGGACATTTAAAAGCAAACACAAATCAGTGAATCATTTTAATCAAATTTAATTTAGATTATACACTTTCACATGAAATCTAATTTAGTTGGAATTACTCGGTCATGACTTGTCTGCTCCTCACAGGACAAGGTTAAAGAGATTACACTTGGGTTCATGTCAGCAGCATCTGCTAGTTAGCCCTCTGAATGCTGATTTAATGAGAGAGGTTACGCTTAGTCTCTTGGAAAGACTTCTGGTTTAGGCAGGTGCTTGAGAGATGTTATTAATTTAGTATGATACAAGGAGTGATGTTATCATTCACAAAAAACCTCTTGTGTCATTATTTTCTTGTGTATAAAATACGGTGGCATTTTTGTTTACATCTGTTTAGCAGTCTTTGAGGATTTTCCTCTAATGTGTCTTTAATATACAACTTTAGAAAGACAGAAGATTCGCAATAGGGAAGGAAGGGTGTTTTTATTAAGAACAGTTTTCCTGGGCCTTGTCTACGAGAGGCAACAAGGGAGCTTTAAGCTATGATACAAATTTTCAGAAAGTTAGAAGCTCTACATGTAGACAAAATCTTACTGCTTTTTGTCTATGGGATAGCTACCCTCATGGTCAGACTGTTCACAGAGAGCACCTGGCCTGCCTCCCACCACTGCTCTGCAAACGGGCCTTTCATTTGTATTTGTTTAGCTATATAATGAAACTGTCCCTAAGCAGTAAATAGCACATAAGTCAGTTTTTATATTGAAATGAATAGAATTCATTGCAAAGCTGTGCTGATGAAAGAAAGTCTGAGGCAGCATGGCCATCAGTACTGCAGGTAGCAAAGGGAAGCTCCACTCTGATGGAGCGGCTACTCTGTGGAGAAACAGGGCCAGGAGTCGCTATTTGTACGTCTTCAACCCTGCTGCAGAAGGTAAGAAGGTCCAAATATTTACAGAAACCTGTTGTTCAGTTCCTCGGCCTGAGCAGAGAATGACAGTGGCGCAGCAGAGCTCCAGAGCTGCCAGAGACATGTCCCCAATTGTGACAGCAATCCAGGCAAGGCATGCGGGTCCCCGATGCTTCCAGCAACCACCAGGGACCCTTGCCCAGATATCAGCTCCAGCTCTGGCCTGACTGCTGCATGTCCAGAAATTGGAGGCAAAGATGTTAACTCCCAAATGCTTCCTGAATGGATTCTCCACCAGGAAGGAAAGGATAGGCTGGGAAAGTCTGGACAAGTGTAACTTTAACTGATTCCCCATCCCAGTAGACAAACGGGGGCTTAAATGGGCTTAACTGCCACAAGGCATTTCCCTGCCTATCCACGAGCTTTTCATCCTAAAATAAGTTTCCTCCCACATACAGAAGAGATGAGCCAGGAATTCATTTGGGGTAAATCAGAACCATTTCACTGAAATCAGTAGAGTTGCATCAATTTTAGATTTACTGCATGTTTTCTGTCTTTTTCCTAGAAGCATTGTTTATGGTTCTTGGGAGAAAAAAAAATAGACCTCAAACTGTTAATCCCCAAAGTTCTAATGAAGAATTTTAAATGACAAATGAAATTTATTACAAAATTTTACTGTTTCAGTGCATAATTTCCGTGACGGAGGTGCTTAAAACTCCCTCTGTAATTACCATAACAGCATAAAGGTCGAGCCATTCAAATAATCTTCGGCAATTCTGTGTGATTCATGTTATTTATGAGGAACGCCGCAGACGCGATGTTCTTTGCTGCACTGTCTGTTTTCTGTATGTCTGTCTACCCTTTTTCTTCCCCAGTGTCTAAATGGTCAGTTCTCATATATGTATGAGAAGGATGTACATCTCCAGAATTAATAAATCCACCCCGAATAAGAAGCATTTATATATGACATCCATAATCGTATCAAAGAAAACTGTGCGAAATTGAGAAAAATGGGGACATACCTTATTGCAATTACCTTCTATTCTGGCATATTTTTCTTATTAGCAGTGCAGACAAAAGGCAGTCCTCCTATTTTATTTTAAATAAGCCTGACAGAAGTATCTCATCTGCTTCATTTTCATATAAAATTGCATGGTGGGGCCCAATCCTCCTGCCTTTACTCAGGCCAAATATCTAATGCTCTCCCTCGAAGCAATGTCTGTATGAAGATTATAGTGTGGGCGCCTGGCATTTATGTTTTTGCCCTGGCTAACCACTGTTATTCATGCCAGTGTTGGATGTGGCATTTCTAAATCATCTTTTAAAGAGAAAAACATATGCATGATATACTGAGCTTGGTCGGTGTTTGATAAGAATAAATATGAGCACCTAGTGATTTCATTTGGAAAAATGACATGTTCTGTAGCAGATCTGACAAGATAAGCAGATGAGTTAGGCTTGTGTGAATATAAAACATTTTCCTAGGTGATACACTGAAATACCAGATATGTTTTGCATCAAATTATCTATTTACGTTGAAAGTTTTGCATTCACACAATAGAGAACGTGGGGTACCAAAATTTTATAAATTGGTGGAAAATTGTGGGGCACCAGCAAGGGCAGCTGAACCGTGCTAGCATACATAGCTCCGAGATGTGACCAGAGACAAATGTTAATAAGAATTCCTGATTTTGATAAAATTAAGTATGAGTTTGAGGAAGCATTCACCAACAGGCTACACCAACTCTGTTAGCCAGCATGGCTGTCTGGCTTACACGCATGTCCTCATGATCTTCATGGAAACAAATTCCAAACTTAGTTATGTTTGTGCTATCCTGGTATAAATGTATGTCACTTACAGCATATCCTTGCTTCCCTGATATCTATCCCCAGAATTTATCAAAGTGAAATTCAGGCAGGTGAAAAGGAGAAAAAGCGGAACATAGTCTTTTTTTTTTCACTGCAGTATTCTAATGTAATTCTTTTCTGCACCAGTAATAGGTTTCGACACATTCCTTGTTTAAGAGACATAAATCTCAATGTTAGAACAGTAGGGGAAAAAAAGGAACATAGCAAAAATAAGCTGGAAATGCAGAGCCTGTGATTGTAAAAAATCGACAGTTCATGCTGAGTTCCAAATTTCCTGATTTGACCCTCCTTTCATTAAATAAACACAGAGTCTAATCCAAAGTACAATACAGACATCAAAAGACACTTGTTTAGTTCAAGCTCATGAAGGGTGAATAAATAGCACAATTAAGAAGTTTTACAGAACTAGGAAAAAAAAAGTGATGAGTTTAATTAGCCTTTTTAATTAGCTCACTAAATATTTCAACCTTATGATCACAGAGGAATAAGCACAGCCTTTTGCTTGCAGAATCTATCAGAGTTCTGTAGATGCACAAAAACAATTTTTCCTGCTACTGCTTTTTTTTTTTTCTTTTAATAGGCCATTTCTAATGCAAATACTGGCCTAAAATGAAGTGCTAAGGAAACTGACTGAGTTGGCAATGATGACAGAGTAGGAATGTAAAGGATCAGAGTGCTTAATGTTCTGGAAAGAAGTTTATCAATACTGACAATTCTCACAGTGCTTAATCAAACATTTAAGACAAGTGGAAAAGCAGACAGTGAAGACCTTGGAGGGGTTGAGCAATGAAAGGAAACAAACTGTGCTGTCAGAACATGTCAATTTACAGTGGAATAAAGAAATGTCTATAATTTAGTTACGCTTTGCATGTAGGTAGCAGGTGGGTTATGGCACTTTACAGTGACTGTAAGTAAGTCCTGAGGAGAAGTTTAACTTCTGTTGTCCTCTTTATTAATCAAATTCTGCTGTTAAGCTTAATTTACAGCCTAATGCCTATTAAAGAGGATTGTGGGGTTTTTTTTTTGCTTAAAAGCTATTTATTAAAAGGTTTTGAATTAACAAATGATTTTTAAAAATAGTATCTGATCCTTCATTAACTCTTAAGTTTTGTGTGGCCCTTTCCAGAGCTTGAGTCTGCATTAGAGAAAGGCCAGGCTCGGAGACAAGTTCTCCTCTGTATGTCTCCTGTGCAGGGTTAATTGAAGGAAGAGGCTCATAGACCTGAATGGCCTGGGCTAGATCTGCTCAAATAACAACAGCCTGCGAATTTCCTCCGTTCTTGATTCAGGGTAACTAGAATCCTAACTAAAACAAACAAACAAAAAAAAAACCCATGACTTAAATCTTTCTGGAGTATTCTGTTTTTAGTGAAAACCTGGATCTGATTTGGGGAGAAATAGGTACCTGTTTCTGACTGGATTTCAGTGACACTGAGATAAATGTAAAGTAACTCAGCTGTAATACTATACCTCTGGATTTGCAGTCACATCAGAAGACTCTTACTCTGGCCGTGTTCCACATATCAGAACTAAAGATCAGTGGGCATTTTTAAGAAAAGAGGTGCTGTAAGACAAGGAATGTTAAATTCCCGAGTCACAGAGCCGTAGGAATATCCTCAAACTGAGAGAGTAAAGAGAAAGGGAAGAAGTGTTACTTTACCAGAGCAAATCAGTGCAATCTCTGCAGTCAGCTAAATCATCAAAACAAGGATGATTTTTTATCAAACTATCCGTAAGATGACATCTACCACCATAATATATTTGTCATCCAAAAACCTTGCTAAACTTAACTCCCAGAAGAAAAGTAAAGCAGTAGGGAAAAAAAAAAAAAAAATCCAATAAAGGATTTTCAATCCAAGAGTGGAATGAATTAGGAAACAATAAGCAGTTGAAGGCAGTAAGAATTAAAAGACATGTTTTTTTTTATTGACTTTTTCAGAACTGAATGAGTATAATTCTCATTATCTCAAGTGTCTTTATCTAGTCCATGACTAAAAACAAATATCCTGTACCTAGCCCTGCCTTCCTACATTGGCCAAGTTGATGGAAGCTCTGCAACCAACTCTCCCAGAGCATTTCTGACATCCAAACAGTATGTGTATCTATCAGTCCTTAACTACACAGCACATGCAAAATTACTGGAGTTTAGACTGGTTACTGTTTGCTGCTTGATCTTAATCTAGCGCTCAAGAATCTTCTGTTTGTCAAGAGGCTGTGCTCCTATTCAGCTCATGTTCCTCCTCGAAACTGGATGATGCTACTCCCAGCATAATAACTCCGATGTGATTGATTTTGCTTGGCTACATGAGAAATGTCCTGTAATAAAACTTCTTCTCTCAAAGAACAAAAATAAAAGATAATTATTTTATCAAAGAGACAAGATTATATTCCGCATCTAGGCAGAATGCCTCTTGACTTTGCTTGATATCAAACTTGGCAAATGTGCATCTTCGTTAAAAAATTTATCTTCATTAATAGCATGTGAAGCGATAGAGAGCTATAGGGTGATTTTATTTATAAATTAGGAAATGCTAACCTGCATTTTGGCAGCCTAGGGATAATTTTGTTTGCACCAACCCTTTGAGTTTACAGTTTAAACATGTAGGCATGTTACAGTGGGAATTAGTAACTCTGATACTCAATGTTAAGACTGCCCTGGCTATGTAATGACTGTGGTGATGATGTGGTCTTAATGCATGTGACTTTTTACCATTATCACACATGCAGATAGACAACTACCTTGCTGGCCATTCACACCTGCTAATAGCCCATATGCACCCGCAGCCCTCACACTGATTTCACTTGCAGATTACGTGCACTCCTACCTAAGTTTCATGTGGTGCTAGTACCACTTTAGTGTTTGTACTTTAAATGTTCTTTTATGTTTAATCTTTCTCTTGTTCATCTGCTTACATTTTTGATGAATAATATATTTGATGTCCATTTAAAGGAACACAAGTAGTGTTTTAGAAAGAAGTTATTGCATTAAATACTGCATCTATTGCACTGATGTGTTATCTGGAATAATATCACCAAATATTGTTCTGCCTCGCAGAGTCCGTACCAAGTTAGTGAAAACATGCTACATACAACAACATTCAAAAACAAAAACAACCAAAAAATATTTTTCTCATGTTAAGGAGTTGTGTATTTCTTAAGGAAAATGTAGGTGAGGATATCCACTCATCTAACTATTTTTAACCATTTAGTTGAAGGCACTTTTTAAATTAAATGCCACTCTCAGTGAAATACATTATCATTCTCTCTCCTTTGTCCCTTTTATGAAGAAACTACTTAACTATGTTATTTAAGGGTTTTTTATTTGTTTTTGTTTGTTCATTTTTTAAGTAATAGGTCTTATTTTCTTTTCCTGAAAGCTGCAAGTGCAATAAAGTGAGTGATATAAATTATCCTCGTGACTCTGTATATTTTCATCAGTACTTCTGGTGAACCTTATCTTTCCCAAAACACAGGAGAGAGAACAATTCAAAACTGACAGACTTTTCAAACTTGTCCTACTCCTACAAATAACTTTAGATAATACAATCTGACCTGTTTGCAAAACGAAGTACTGAAGAAAACTTATAATTTCTTTAAGTGCACAGAATGACAGAAAGCAGCATGTTCTGCCATGAATAAGTAAGGGTCTGTGCTGTGTGCTGCCTGTCTTGGAACTTCACTGTTATCAGCCTCAAAAAACAGAATTTGGAGTGTATGACAGGCGTGAGATATGAAAAGCTGGAAAGTATTGATCACACGGTCAATGCCTGTCTCTGAAGAAATAGTTCATGGTGCCAGTTGTTGAATTAGCCTGACAGAAGAGAGAGGAAATGGGTTCCTCCAAAGAGGAACAGTTTAACTCGGAGGGCTGTTATGTGCAGGGGAACATACAGACCCCCCATCACATTCAGCTCGTTACGTCTGAGAATTGCAAGTTATTGCAGAGTTAATGATCCAAAAGTCAGTCCAGAAACTGAGGAGAACCAGCTTGATTAATCTGCAGCCATCGTGCAACAGTTATCAGTGGAAAATGATTAGTCTGGGAGGGTTGATTTTTGCTTAATTCTGATTGATTGTGCATTTTCATGCTATACAACAGTGTAGAGATCTTTTTTCTGTAGCTGTCATTTCCTCGGACATTTAAAATTAAGGAAATGCAAAGGAATAATAACATTGCAAATTTAAATATGCTTTATGACCCATGATTAGTTTTGAATAATAAAAATAGTAGCACTTTTCCCTCGTATAGCTGTGCACCCGCGGCAGCACCTGGGTGCTGCCAGAGGCGCAGGGTGCCCTCTCCTGGTTCAGGACACGATCTGTCAGCCAAGTGCTGCAGGAGCCACAGACATCTCTGGCAAGGATTTTTAGAGAGCAACACGTTATTACTGTTCCCCCTTGCTCTGATAAATGAAGCTGTATGTTTTCCACATTCACATCCTAGCTGCTAGCCAAAAGCATCTCTCTTAGCTATGTCTTGAATGAGCTTGAAACAAAATGTCTTTGCAGACCAGCTCTCACCTGTTATAAACTATTTTAACTTTTCTTGCTATAGTTACTGTAATAAAATACTTTCCATGCCAGTCTAGTCAGTGCCCAGCCCCTTCAAAACACATTATTTAAATATTACATAGGTGACTAAATTTGAGATGGGATTGACCACATTTTCTCCATTCTCTGGATTCTTCTGTCCTGCGTTTTGGGTTGTACTGCTTCAGATAATTACAGAGTAAAGTGCAATTATATCTGACTCTTCACTTTTCAGTAGTTCAGGTCTGCTTTGAGTCTTTTCCAACTTGGTAGTATTTATGGGCATAATCAATATTAGATATGCAGGATGAGCAGGTGCTGGACTGATTTAGTGTAGCACAGGAGACCTCATTGCATGTGCTTCCTGCGTCCCTCAGAAAGTTTCATGCTTTGTTATTAACCCACTGCCTGAATTTCTCATCTGTGAATGCGTCTACTGCCTCCTTAGCTGACAGGGAGCGTTGTTGAGTGAAAACTTGGATGATCGTGAGATGTTCAAATACCATGATTAGGAAGTCAGAAATGCCCACAGATAGAACTTGTAGTCCGTTCAATTTGTGGCAGGTTGGTAAGATAAGAAAATGAGAGAGCAAACCCCTCATTTTCATGTAAAGGCTGTAAGTGAATGTTGCAGTGCTTTGTGTGCTTCATACCATTTAGTTCACCTGAATCTGTGATAAGAAACAGCATCACCCTTGATGAGAACAGCCTGGTCGGTGCAGATGGGAAGCAATGGCTCTGTGCAGCACTGGGGCTCTGCTATCTCTCACTAATTTTCTATTAGTTTGACTGGGGATCTGTGGTGTGCAAAGAAGGTAGGATTGAGTCTTCGTGAACATTTTGTCCATAAATCAGAAACTGGAGAGAGAAATCAAGCCAGCATTAGCATGGATGAAAATCCTAAATACCAATTGTATTCTTTGACCTACAAATAAACTTCAATTTCAATTCCAAATATCCTGTAATAAATAAATATGACTGAGCAAAACTAGAGATTAAGTAATCCCTGTACAATATCGTTGCAAATGCTAATTCTAACACTTCA
This sequence comes from Nothocercus julius, assembly GCA_013398735.1. Lineage (NCBI taxonomy): Eukaryota > Metazoa > Chordata > Aves > Tinamiformes > Tinamidae > Nothocercus > Nothocercus julius. Next base: position 130,785 of record VZSV01000176.1, on the reverse strand, counting down.
CTTCAATGTGCTTTGTTTGTGAAGTCTTTAGATGAAGTTAAATCTAAGTGAAGTATAGTTGCATATAGAGATAGTTTGGGGAGATGAAATTATTTTTTAGGTGGTCGTGGAATCCTTTGCAAGAGAAACTGGACCTTACATGGACAGGCTACTTGGTGAAAGCAAGAATTAGATGAGCCAGGAAGACGGTGGCACCTGATGACAGGGAAGGGCAGCAGGGATCCCAGCCGCATCCCCAGGGGTATGGGCTGCCCTGCAGACTCCACAGAGTGTCCCCCTGCCCTCCCTTCTCTGCCACTGAGCGGTTCCTTCTGCAAAGTGTTGCCCCTCTGGTTTCTCCTGCATTGCGCAGCATCCCCTCCATGGCTCACTAGCAGTAGCGGCAGGACCACATACCAGAGTGCTGGTTCCCCTCTCAGCGCTGAGGGGTCTGTGCTGCCCTCGCAGACTGCTGAGCAGCTGTTTGTTTTGTTCTGGCAGCGTGAGGCTTTTCTCCCTCCCTCCCTCTCTGCATTTTTTCCATGATTCAGATCCACTGTGTTCCGATTCACCTGGAAATGCTTTCCAGTCCCACACTGCGTCACTGCACAGCAAAGCACAGAGAGCTGACCCCGGGTCGCTGCCCTGCACATGCCCCTCGTGTGTCCGAGAGGGGAATTGGTGCTTCTCTGTTCTTAGCAAAACATTACTGCAGCATCTCATAGCCCTGGCACTTGGAGACTTGCAGAGAGATTTTCTGTTGCAAGACTCAGTTCAGATCCACTCTGCCCTAGGGCAGTTTTCCCTTCCAGTTATCTAGAGGGTTTGAAGACAGTGCCTAAAACAAAATATCGTCATCAGGTCTAGACTGAGGTTCATAGCATCAGTATTGGGTTTTCCCGAAGGTTCTTGGTCTCCTCACTGAAGGAGATGTGAGTTTGCTACTGTGAGCTGCAGACATAGCGGTGACACTTGGGCTGTGTTTGCCGGGGGCGAGCAGGGTCTTTCCCACTTGATACCATCAATAACTTTTCTCTGACTAACTCATTTTGAGTAAAATTACAATTCAAGGAATCTCTTGAGAAGCAAATTGAAGTTTTTCCCCAGTAAAAAGTGAGGCAGAGACTTGCATGAATCATAATCCACTAACCAGTAAGAAAGTGCAGGACAAGGAGATTACTTCATAAACCAGTGTTAGTGACTTCAGTGTGAGAGCTAAGGATCGTTATTAACAGGTGAAACTACTTCTTGCTGTATGTTCTTGAAAGTCACAAAGCCAAATGGAAGTGAAGGGAGACACAGGCACAGAAGAGCAGTCATTTCTTTCTTACGTTAAAAAATACACCTAGGTAGAAGAGAAATGTGATGTAGTTTTCCAGTGAGGGGAGGGGGGGAAAAAAGAGAGAGAAAGAAAAAAAAGGAGGATAATTTTTTAGTTGAACTCTTAATTGTTTGAGGATGCAAGTTTTAATAATTAGACACAGCAAAAACAGTTTTTATATATTTGAGCATTCCTTTGCTTTAATCATGTCGCTTTACTTCAAAGCACCTAATATGAGAAAGTGCAAGAAAGAAATCTCTGCAGGTTTATATTTTCTTACTTGCAAAGGGGAAACTCTAAAGTCTAGCAAAGTTAATATGAAATGAACAGGACTTATTTATGATAAAGCTTAATGACTACTATGTGTTCAAATCCTCACTGAAAGATTGTTCGAATTGCAGTGCACTGCATGGCTAGTAAATTATCACTACCTGTTACACGGCATTCTGAAGCTGTGACTGGGGGTAAATGGTGGAGGAAGAAGGGTCAGTTTTTAGGGCTGTCTTAGATGCACAAGAAAAATTATTTCTGCATGCAAGAGAAATAACAGACACAGCAATAATGCTCTAAATTGTATGAAAGATAAGTCATTTTTTAATATTGAAGTACAAGATGATCTTAATTTTTAAAAGTGAAGTAAGAGCATAGTTGATAAAATAGCCAAGATATATGAGTGAGAAATGTGCAGAAAACATGTCTGAAGCAAAAACGAATGAAAGAACGATCATTTTAAATTAGAGGAATTGGAGCTATTTTTCATTACAACGAAAGCATAGCAGAGTATTATCCAGCAATCTCTTTTTCCTCAGATTTTTCACTCTTGTTCCTCTGAGAAATGTATTTTTTGTGTGCAGTGGAAACATCCAAATGCATAACTTAAAGTTTCTTGTGCATTTTTCTAGTTCCTTTACTGCATATAACCCATTTTGATTATTTGATTGACCTAGAGAGCACTATACACTGTAGCTTTGGCACCTAAAATAAACAATATTAGCTAACGGATGATAATCAAAGGAAAGGGGAGAAGGGAGCCTGCCTGCCCTGCCTTGAGCTTCTCAGTGCAACAGAGTTTATGTTCCCCTCTCTGTGTTTTTCCTCTTTTATGAAATGAACAGCTGTAATTGAAAAGCAAGAAGCTCCATGGTTTATAGAAATAGGTGTTGTTAAGAGCCTTAGCCATCTAATTTTCTTCTTATTGCAGGGCAGGCTTCCTATTGTCTGTGCTTTAGAGCTAATTTCTTTTCTGATCAAAAGGCCCGCATCATTGAAAAGGTAGTAATGACTATTCATTTGGATGAAACCTCCATTCTGCAGCCGGCAAAGCTTTATTTAGAAACTGCTATTTCTTTCTAAAAGGCAAACCTCATTTGTGTCCTCTATAATGTCAATTAAACTAGAATATATTTTAATTATTTATCCTGGAGAGAAGCCTTTCTGGGTCTCCATTTGCTGCACCAGTGATAAAGGCTGTAGCGTTGAAACAATATGTGCCTTTAAAATTGTAGGTCCAACAGTAGGAACAAGGTATGTTTCAATTTTAATTTGCCACTGATTAATAGTTTATTTGCATTTTACTAGAAAGTTAGACTTGCACAATTAATATCTGATATAACTCATAAAAGGAACAAGGCAGCAGATGAGGTGCTTTGCGGGAGCTGTGAGGAAAATATCCCGGGAAGGATTCAGCAAGTTTTAGCCGTGGGAGCACGGCGTTTCGCGGCGTTTTGTGCATTTCCGCGCGTGTTCTTGGCGGAGGTTCTGACCAAGGAGTGCGGGGCCAGAGTCCCACGCGCGACCCTGTCGCCTCGCGCGACGCTCTCTCCTCCGGCTGCCCCGTTAGTTGGGAACGCGGGGCCGGGGTCCCCGCGCAGCCCCTGCGCTGCAGCAGCCCCAGGAGCCGTTTGTCGCAGGCTCATAAGCGAGGACACCTCCGTGAGCGGGGCCCGGAGCGGCCCGAGAGGTTCTTGTGGCGCTGGAAACGCGGCGCACTCGGCGGGACTGCGCGCAGCGGGGACAGAGGAAGGTTCAGCTGGGAGGGGGAAGGCAGTGAGAAGCAGCGGTCGCCGCACCCCGAGCGCCCTGGGGACTCCACTCGGAGGAACCGATCAGACCGCAAACGGCGCTGCCCGTTTTTACCCGCGCACTGCGTGTTTTCGTTGTTGTTTAATTGATGCTGTTTCTCATTATGTTAACAGAAGCGCCCTCGGGTCCCCGGGCGTGCGAGACAAGCGCTGCAGACCCCGGCAAAGCTGAGGGAATCCCCTCCCATCCCGCACTGCCGCCTCCGTGGGGCCTCTCGGGGCTGCGGATCCCGCCGGGATGGGGCGTTCGGCGGGCGCGGGACGCGGAGCCCGGAGCGGAGCCGCGCGGCAGCTTCGCCTCGGGCAGCGGGAAGGGCCGCGCGCTGCTGGTGTGCGGGACGCGGGACATCCCTGCCCTCGGGACAAGCCCCGGGCACAGCGGGGGCTCGCAGGGGCCCCCACGTTTTGGAAGTGCCCCTGGGCTCCTGCGGCATCGGCGGCGGCGGCCGCGAGGTCTGCGGAAATGCGGGCACCTGCACTTACCTTTCACTGCTCCTCAGCCAGGGTTACACTTACCGGCAATAGTACTAGTGATATCTAAAGAGAAGGGGTGTGGCTTTGAAATAATACCTGTCTTGAAATGTAAAATCGAGTGTGCCCCTTGGAAAAAATCGTTTCATTGGAGGTAAATTGAAGGAGAAGAGAGAAGAACCTGCAAGGTAGAGTAGTTGTAGTGTTTGTAGTTGGTTGTAGTGTTTATTTAGACCGTTTGGATTTCGAAAGGAAAGCCGTTCACGGGGCTCTCAGCACCTTGTCTAACTCCGCCCGCCACCCCGTTTTTCTTTGCGTGCGGCCAGGCGTGTTTCGCCTCCCAGGATCAGGACGCGTTTCAGGGAACAGTCAAAACAAGAAGCAGAGAATCCGCCCTCCAGCCCAGCCCAGCGCCGCGTACGCTCCGAAGAGACGCAGCGCGAGGCGCTGGGCGCTGGGCGCTGGACGCCCCCGGCAGCGCCCGGGGCGCTGAACGAACCGGAACGAAGGCGGGTTGCTCGCTGCGCCGCAGATCGCCGCGCGCAGAGTTTGTTTTCCCTTCGACTCTGTTCAACAGATGATTTTGTCAAATCGGGACAACAAAATCCTTGCAGAACGAGTGGCATCTAAAGCGCGAAATGAGCAGATTTACCGGTGGACCCCGCGAGTGGAAGCACCGCCGCGACGGGAACGGGGACTGTCCCGGGAGCCGCTCTGCTGCCCCAGGGCCGAGCGCCGCTGTCGCCGCCAGCCCGAGCGCGGGGCGCCCGCAGCGGCTCCCGGGGCTCCCGTCTGGCTGGGAGAGCTGCCGGCCGCCCCCGCAGAGCCGGCGGCCGTGGAGGCGGAGGCAGGACGGGGCGGTACCTCCGCGGCGCCCGGGCCCTGCGGGGTCTTTGAGGGCCGCCCCGCAGGTGCCCGCGCCCGGCCGCGCGCAGGGAGGGGAGCCCGAGAGTGACAGCCCCGGGGAGCCTCCCCCACAAAGTTCCCGCGCGCGCCGAGGGGACTTGGCCGTTGCTGTGAAAACGGCGGCGTTTTGGGCAGCGCTTGTCCTGCCACTGGGGCAGCCGAGGGGAGAAGCGGCCGAGGCCGGCGCGGCGCTGTCGGGGGGGTCCCCTCGCCCCGCGCGGGCAGCGGCGGCCCCGAAACGGCAACTTTCCCCCTCGCCCCCCCGAGGGGCGGGGCCGAGGCTGCCGGGAGGCGCGCGCTGATTGGCCACCGCGCGCTCATTTATAGCCCGTCAATCACGGGCGGCGTGAGGAGCGTGCTCTGTTCGCCGCGCCCGCGGGAACTCCGCGCCTTGCGGGAACGCGCCGTCCCTGGCCGGTCCCGCGTCCGCTCCATCCTGCTCATCATCATCATCATTATTATTATTATTTTTCCTGCCTCCTGAGCGGCCGCAGCCCGCGCGCCACCCTGGCGCAGCTCCTGTCCGCTCCGGCCATGTACAGCATGCTGGAGAGCGACATGAAGGCGCCGCAGCCCGCGCCGGGCGGCAACGCGGGGACCCCCGCGCCCGGCGGCAACGGCAACGGCAAAGGCAGCGGCGGGGCCGGCGGCGGCTCCGAGCAGGACCGCGTCAAGCGGCCCATGAACGCCTTCATGGTGTGGTCGCGGGGCCAGCGGCGCAAGATGGCCCAGGAGAACCCCAAAATGCACAACTCGGAGATCAGCAAGCGCCTCGGCGCGGACTGGAAGCTGCTGAGCGACGCCGAGAAGCGGCCCTTCATCGACGAGGCCAAGCGGCTGCGGGCTGTGCACATGAAGGAGTATCCGGATTACAAATACCGGCCCCGTCGGAAGACCAAGACCTTGCTCAAGAAGGACAAGTACTCCCTGCCTGGCAACCTGCTGGCGCCCAGTGGGGCCAGCGCGGTGAGCAGCCCCGTCGGTGTGGGGCAGAGGATTGACACTTACGCCCACATGAATGGCTGGACCAACGGCGCTTACTCGCTGATGCAGGAGCCACTGGGCTACGGGCAGCACGCGGCCGTAGGCAGCCCGCAGCTGCAGCAGATGCACCGCTACGACATGGGCGGCCTGCAGTACAGCCCCATGATGTCCTCCGCGCAGAGCTACATGAGCGCCGCCTCCACCTACAGCATGTCCCCGGCCTACGGGCAGCAGCCCGCGGCGCCCGTGGGCCTGGGCTCCGTGGTGAAGTCGGAGCCCAGCTCGCCGCCGCCCGCCCTCACGTCGCACTCGCAGAGGGCCTGTCTGGGCGACCTGCGGGACATGATCAGCATGTACCTGCCCCCGGGGGGCGACGCCACAGACCCTGGCGCCCTGCAGGGCAGCCGCTTGCACAGCGTGCACCAGCACTACCCGAGCGCGGGCGCCGCCGTCAACGGCACCGTGCCGCTAACGCACATCTAGCGTTGGCGGCGGCGCCGCGCGGCCCTTCTGCCCCCCGCCGCCGTGCGGGACGCCCCGGCCTCGGCACTGACTGAGGAAGCTCGCAAGGGGAACCCTCTGCGTGCCCGTTTTGTGCGGGAAAGAGAAAACGCACGTGCCCGTTTTGTGCGGGAAAGAGAAAACGCACCCGAGCAAGCTGCCCTTCTACCGGAGCGCAGCTCCCGCCGCCGAGGAGCCCCCGCTCTG
>VZSV01000176.1:106323-123815 GCA_013398735.1 Nothocercus julius | reverse complement strand
ACTTATGTAAATCAGTTTGTGAATTCTACTGTGAATCATGTTTTACATATCAAATGAAGAAGCGTTTTAGTTTGTTTACCGGATTTCTTCCAACAATAACAACAACAAAAAGGTGAAGTTATCGAACCACTCCTTTTCGCCTCGTTCTCTTCCTCCTCTGAGGCGAAGAGCGTTCAATAAATGTCGTGTGCGGCGCCGGGTGTGTTTGTGGGCCCTTTGCGGGGTTTGTGCCGCGGCGGGAGAAACGCGGCCCCCCGGCCCCTTCCTTGGCTGCCGCGCAGCTCCCGGCACTTGTTGCCTCTGCGGTTGGCCCGGGCACCGACCGCCGCGGGGATATTCCCGGGGCGAAACCGCCGGGGGACTCGTAACGAGAACCCCTTAAAAACGAAGAGTTCCGGGCGCCCACCGAGGAAATAAACAATTCCCTCCTGCCGCTGTGTTTGACGAGTGCTTTGGTGGGGACAGCCGCTTCTGTGTGGCCGGGGCCGCTTCGAGGCGCAGCGCTCGCCCGCGGGACCCCCGCGCTCCGCAGCAGCGCTTCGGGCGAAAATACCCCTTTCCCGGCATTTCCCCCCAAATGCACCCCCGGCTCTGCGCTGGCCCGGCGGGGCTGCGGGGCGGGCGGCAGCTCCGCGGCGTCTCTGCAGTTCGGCAGCACAAACTGCAGCACAAACCCCTCAGCATCGGCGTTTCCTTTGCTTCGGGTAAACTTTTCGCTGTCTTCAGAGAGAAGACCTGGGCAAGGGGGGGTTGTGGGAGGGTTATTCGTTTGCGTATTTCTGTTCGTTTTTGTTTTGTTCGGGGCTCTGTGCCCGGCTGCCACCTGCTCCGGGCGGCCGGGATCTGCCGTCGGGAGCCCTGCCCGGCGCCACGGCGCCCGACCTCACGCGCCCTCGGGAGGCCTGGCCGAGGCTGCCCCCGCTCCGCTGCGGCTCCTCAGGCCCCAGCGGGAAGAACCGCGGCGGCTGGAAGGGAGAGCCCCGCAGCTCCCCGCCGCGCGCGGCACTACGCGCAAATGAGCCCTCGGCAGGGGCTACGTGCAGGGAGTCCCGTGGACGCGCGCGCTCCCCTCCGGGAACAGCAGGCCTGGGGGGAGTCACTTTGCACTGGGCATCGGTGTAGGCCCAGCACTATCATCCTCCTGTCTTGTTCGCGGCACATATTCCCCCTTCCTGCTGCTGCCCTGCAGCCAGGACCACCCCTGCTCCAAGCCCTGCAGGACGAGCAGCCCCACGGCCCGAGCGCTGGTGTGCAGAGAAATGCAGGGGCAGCAGCAGGTCATGTTTCATCCCTGCTTGGAGCTGGACACTGAACTCCCCAGTGCTCTCCAGGACAGGCAGTACCAGGAGAGCTCTGGCAGAGGAAGCAGGAGCCCCTGTTCCCCAAGCATCTCTCCCTCACAGCAGGGCTGCTGCAGCCGGTCCCTGACAGCAGTGAGGGCTCCCTAGCAGGTGACGCTGCCAACGCCGGGATTACATTTGCTTGCCTTGGAGTTGAACTGCCCTGCATCACTCTAAATGGCTGCTCCATTCATATGAGTTCTCTGGCAGCTCGCTCTGCTGCGAAAGTGCAGAACGCCGCTCTGCAGAGGCTCATGCTGTTGGGAGGTGAAGTTCTTCTCGCTGTTTGCTGTAAGCCAGGGCCAGAGGAGTATCAGTGAGCAGGTCCCCACAGGCTGGCAGGGACACTTGTGTTGACAGGCTTGTGCTCTCTGACAGCCCACCGCAGTAGTCTGGCTTCTGGGTGCTTTTCCTGAGTATTTGGAGATGCCCAAAGTCCTGTGCACATCCTGAGCTCTTGGGGCTCAGCGCTATCCGGAGGTTATCCAGGGGCTTTTGGTTGCTGGCGGTGAGCAGAGTGCTGTGGAAACGGTGGAAAGCAGCCTCACACACCACTGCACGGGGGAGAGACCCATTGCGAGTAGGAAGCAGTGAGCCTAGCCTTTTAGAAATACATGAGCTGCCTCTTCTTCCTCAAAACACAAATTATTTTTCATCAGGGAGCCAACAGCAAAGCAGAAGTGCCTGAAGGACAACTCTTTTCAGTAAGTTTATCCTTTGCATGGACTCCAGAAATCTCCCTGGGGAGCACATGCAGAAACACATTCCCTTTAGAAATAGTGAAGATATGTTTTATTTGTGCTGGTGTTTATTTAAAATTTCCAGTTTATCTGAGGCACAGCTATCCAGCCTATGTGTGTGAAATCCAAATGTGTTGTGAGCAGTGCCTGTGGGAGACTGCGTGCTCTTGTGGGAGGGATCAGGATGGAGCCATTGCCGTCTTGGGGGCAGCAGGTGAAGCCGTGAGCGGCTGCGTGTGATGTGCTGGCTCTGTGCAAGATGCTCCCTGCCTGCACCTGCATGGGAGCCTTTGCTCTGGGAACCTGTGGCACTTCACGGGACAGGGCTGTGAGCAAAATGCTTAATTATTACACATGCAAACTCATAAGCAAACGTTACCAAGGCCTGGAATGTCAGGCAAGTGCGTCCGTTATCCACAGACTGAGCACTGGCAGTGGAGCCAGTGCTAATAATGTTAGCGTTTAAGTGTAATGACAATATTTAGGCTGTTTCCTAACACCTTGTTGAATGGAAGAGCGGAAGATCACACTTGGCACTGCCAAGTGGAAATCCAGCAGTGGAAATCCAGCATCTCGGATTACGTTGTGGTGGCTCATTGCTTTGCCAGAGAGCTGCAGTTAATTTTGCTTTGACAAATGTTGGTAAGTGAAAATATTTTAAATTTGGAAGTTTACAGATGATCTGGTTGGGACATAAATTTTAATAACGAGCAGAGGAATCTGGTTATTTTTTGCTTTTTTGATCAGTGTCTATAAATACCTCAAGGGAGGCAGTGAGGAGGATGGCGCTGGCCTCTTTTCAGTGGTGGCCACCAATAGGACTAGAGGAAATAGCCACAGATTGAAGCACCAAAAGTTCCACAGGAACTTAAGGAAAAATTTCTTGAGAGTGACAGAGCACTGGAACAGGTTCCCGAGAGAGGCTGTGGAGTCTCCTGCTCCGGAGATCTTCCAAACCCGCTTGGACGCAGCCCTGAGCCACATGCTGTAGGTGACCCTGCGTGTGCAGGGGGGTTGGACTAGATGATCTCTGGAGGTCCCTCCCAACCTTAAGCATTCCATGATTCTATGATTCTATACGCCAGGTTACTTTTATTTGGTAATACATTAGATTAAGCTAAACAACTCTGAGATTTAGCCAGATTAAAAAAAAAAAAATGCCGGTGCAAATGTAACTGAAGACTCTCATTCCTGCCTGCGTGAGCAGAGCGGGCAGCTGGGGGGGTTCGCGTGTTGCTGTCCCGGAGCTGTTTGCTCAGCTCCCTTCCTGGAGGTCACCTCACCGGGTCAGTGCTGGGCCTGGCACCGCTCGTGGGCTGCTGGGCGGCTGCAGAGGCCTCTCCCGGAGCCCACCTTGCTAAGTGTGGGAGCCACGTGTAGGAGCTACGCTTAGGTGCCACGTGTAGGAGCCATGTGTGGGAGCCACATGGAGGTGCGACTTGTAGGAGCTACATGTAGGAACCACGTGTAGGTGCCATGTGTAGGAGCCACATGTAGGTACTACATGTAGGAGCTACGTGTAGGAGCTACATATAGGAGCCACACGTAGGTGCTACATGTGGGAGCTACATGTAGGAGCCATGTGTAGGAGCCACATGTAGGTGCTACATGTAGGAGCCACATGTAGGAGCCACGTGTAGGTGCTAAGTGTAGGAACTATGCGTAGGAGCCACGTGTAGGAGCTACATATAGGAGCCACGTGTAGGTGCTACGTGTGGGAGCTATATGTAGGAGCCATGTATAGGAGCCACATGTAGGTGCTACGTGTAGGAGCCACATGCAGGTGCTACATGTAGGAGCCACGTGTAGGAGCTACATGTAGGAGCCACATGTAGGAGGCACATGTGGGAGTCATGTGTAGGTACCATGCGTAGGTGCCATGTGTGGGAGCCATGTGTAGGAGCTACATATAGGTGCTACGTGCGGGAGCCACGTGTGGGAGCCACCTGTAGGTGCTACGTGTAGGAGCCACATGTAGGTACTACGTGTAGGAGCCACGTGTGGGAGCCACGCGTAGGAGCCACGTGTAGGTGCTACGTGTAGGAGCCACATGTAGGAGCCACGTGTAGGAGCCACATGTAGGAGCCATGTGTGGGGGCTGGCCAAGGGATAAAGGGGGAATTGAACGTTCCAACCGTGGGTCCCTCTGTCATTTGTCTCTTCTCAGGCTTCTGATTGAGATTTCTGGCCTCTGTGAGCCTTGTCTTTGTCTCCATGAGGATTATTAGGCATCTTTCCTACACAGGCCATAGGAAATAGCGCAGCAGTGGTTGCGCCAGGCTCTCAGTATTTCCCCTTTGTACGAGATGGGGCTTTTTCATTTCATGCATCATCATTCACAGCTTGCTGTGCTAATTTCCAAAATCCTATACATCTCCTTGGCACAAAGAGAGACAGAGCAGAGTGGTGGATGTGGCTGAGGTGCATGTAACAACTGCTCTTCAATATCGTTTGCAAGGGAAGAAATCTTAAAAGTCAGTGGGAACTTTGCCCATTCAGAGTTCAGGATAAGGCGTTAGGCATTGATTTTATGTTCATTGTGCTGTACTATGCTAGTCAGAAAAGCTTCTCTTTCACAGAGTTAAGAAAAAATACTAAATGGGTTGATTGAAACCATTTCTTTTTTCTTCCTTTTTTTTTCCTTTTTTAAGATTCATTGGGCAAATTTCATTTTACAGCCTATAAACAGAAATATCACATTAGGAATTTCTTTATAAAAGGAAGTTATATATAAATTGTTGGGCAAAAAATCCTTTCTTTAAACTTCAGTCATTTGAAAATGTGAACATTTGTGGAATGGGTGGGTTCGTTTTTTGTTTTTTTTGTGTTCGTGTGTGCTCTTTTTTGTGAACATCCCACAGGCGGGATAGCACTATGAAATAATTAATTAATTGCCATTCTCCTAAAACCTGTTGTAAAAGGAAGTCAAGGAGCTGAATATACAAATTGCAAAAGTATATGCAGGGCTAATTCTGTGTAGCCTTTTAGACATTCAGTTGCCTCAATGTTATAACGAAGAATTTCTTAAACTGTTCTCAAAGCAATGATTCCAGCTTCTTGAAAGTACTTTGCTTCCTTTTCTAAGGACTCTTCTGTAGTCTGCTTCCCTTCAATGCGTTTCCATCTCTATTTGTGTAGAAGACGAATTATTCTAGCCAGGAGTAAAGTGCTTTGATTTGAAAGCTCTGTGTAAGCCAGTACTTCAACTGGATGAATCGGGAAAAGAAATAAGGGTCATCTTGTTGGGTTTTATTTAGACAGCAATAAAATGATGGTTATTTGACAACGCGGGCTTGGCAGCAGTGAAAGGTCTCCTGCTAGACATTCTGGAGTAGGAAACAACTGTTGTTTTGGACTTCTAGTAGTGAATTGGCCACCTTTGTGCTGGAGTTACCTTGTTGTCTGGTGACATACAGGGTACCCAATGGTCCCCTAATGACAGGAGGAGACTTTGAGGAAAGGAAGGCAAAATCTGACATATCATTTGGCTTTCTTGTTGCATGGAAATTTCTACAAACATTCTCTCTGGTTCAGGAGAGGACTAGAATTCAGGCCAGCCTACATGGATTGCAGCAGTACCAAGCAACCATGAAAACAGAATTTGCAGCCCTGTGTCTCCTTCCAGTTCTCTGGGTCTGCTTGGCCATATTTCCTGTCAGAATGCTGGTCTTCTGATGCATGCAGTCCTAACACATTTAATTTCTGCTAACGCTGAGGTCTCATTGTGTGAAATCTCATTCCTTAACAGAATGGCAAATCTCAGGTTGCTTTCACCAAACTCTAGTTCCAGTCAGTTTGTGCCAGCGAGCTTCTGCCTGGGAAGACACTGCCAGACTTCTCATGCTTAACCCAGCATCTTTGGTACAAAGCAGGGAGAAGAATAGCAAAAGTCCTTTTTGAGGAGCCCCATATGGGCAAGCTAGTCTGTATTGAAAGCAAAGCCAAAGGTTTCTGTGTCTTGATGGAAGCCAGCTGAAGAAGGATACGCAATATTGCAGTAAGATATTTTAAGTTTTTCTGAAAGCACTTTGTGGTTACAACACTTGGTTGTCTACTTTGATTTTACAAAGAAGTAGGTGAATATGACCCCCGAATGAGAAGCAGTCTTGGGTGGCTTCCTTGGTGGTTTTCAAAACGGACGTGGGTTTACCTTGCTCGCCACCAGAGACACAAGTACACTGCCAACGGGGAAGCTCAAGCCAGTGACTTCGATAAACACCATCACAAATTTATTAGTAAAATTAACTGTTCAGCACTTTTCTTTCCACATTCTTTAGACTGCAAGCTTTGCAGTGGAACAGGACTTGCTTCCTCCCAGCTTCTAAAGCACTAGATGCAATTTTGATGATTGCAGCCCTTTGTATATCTAAGTAAGTTTACTGAGCATTTGTGCCTGTCTTGATTCCAACTCCAAAGATTGGCAGCCCAAGGGCAAGTGTGGGACAGCAAATAGTCACCCCCAGCATGGGAGGTCAGTGGAAGCAGTGGCTCTGGGAAATGCATTGTTCCAACTCACCTAGGGCCCGTTCCCTTTCTTTGAAGCCGGGTACGGAGATATCCATGTTCTGCTCTGGAAGGAAGCGCTAGACACAGACTACCAATTTACACAAGGCTTTTATGATTTAATCACAAGCACTATTCTCTTGCTGCAGACATGGGAAGTATGAATATAGCAAGTAGCACGTGACAAGTGTTTTTTTTCTGAGTCCATTTAGCAAAAGCCAGGCAGGGAAGTTAGATGTGAAAAAGGAGAATGATGCAACTAATGGAGGTGGAAGGGGAAGGCCCAAAGATTATACGATGAAAGGAGTTTGTCATCTTGAAATATGTATGTTTCACTGCCAAGGATTATTTAAAACTGGGAAGAAAACAGGGCAATGTTATTGTATATTTAAAATACATCTTTTTTTTCATACCTTGTACTTACCTTTTTAGTATGCACAATGTAACTCTTAATTGATCTTATTCTTAACTTGAAATACAAATAAAACTAGGAAAACAAAAAGAAACAAACAAACAGACAAAGAAAAAAAAACAATTGTAGCTAAGGAATGAATGTGGACAACAGAGATCTAGTGGCATTTATCCCTAAAATCTCTATGTGGAGGGGAAGGCGGGGGGGGCTTTAGGAAGGAGCTTGTCCAGATCTGCTGAATTTTGATGAGAATTCTAGTTTGTCTCCAATTCTGGTTGGCTGCATTACTATTTATTTCATCACTAAAATTGTGGTAGGTGCTGCTTGCCTTACAGTATGAATAACAAGCTGTCGGGCTCAGTAGAGTTCACTTATGCAGTAGGAAAGAGTAATTCTCTGCTCTGCAGGAATTGCTGGGTAAAATTTAATACTTGGCTGTGCCACAGGGGGTTAGGGTAAAGGATCATAATGGTCCCTTCTGACCTTAAAGCATATGAGCCTATAACAAGATGCGGGATGGTATTCTGACCTCCGCAGAGTCAGCATATTCCTTGCTTCCCTGACATGTTGCCCTCTAAAAGCTTAAGAAAGGCATATAGCAGCCAATAAGGAAGAACTGACAACAAAAATAAGTGCTTTAGTCATATAAGTCATGTAAGTCATATAGCATCCATACATGAGCACATATTTTTTGGTACAAGAAGTATTAGCAGACTGTGTGTTGCTAAACTGCACACATTCATGTGCATTCCCTCGTATCCCCACAATAACTTTTGCTAAAATATAGGACGTTCAAAAATAATGACTTAAATGACTTGCTGGACCAAGGTATGCAGAAAACAAATATGTCCTCTCAAGTCCCCATGTCACTCCACAAATTGTGCAACCCTATTCCTACTTATGCATTTGCTGGCATTGTTCATATTCCTCGTTAGATTCAACAGAATTAGGATGTCAGTAAGAGTTCTCTGGTAAAATTTGACTACTCATGAACTGAAAATAACAGCTTTTCTACCTCAAACATCTGAACACATTCCCTTGGCCCAGGAAAGTGTGTCATTTTGAGACTGGAATATTTGTTAGTAGGATCCGTTGTAAAATGTTTAACAATGTTGCTATTAAGTGGTCTCAAGTACCTTCAACACTTAGAGGTTCTGGAGGGAGGAGGACAGGGAAGATAACACCCAGCTAGTGCTAATGATTCTGATGACTGAATACCAAAGCACTAGCTGGGGTTGCATTGTGAAGGGGCCCTTACAAGCCAATAGGCTAGGAAACTATCATGAAGATTTGGATGATGTAGAAATTGACATGCATACCCGAGATCCCTGGGATGTGGGGATTCGTGCATCCTTGCTGGTGGGGTGAGAGGATAACAGATCTCACAGTACACCAGAGGTTTTTCATTTGCTGCGAAGGAGTCTCTCAAAGATCAGGGCTTTGCTGCTGCCTCCTTTTCCCTGGGCACTGCGCAGGTGCGCAGGAAGAGACACATGATTTCTACTAAAGAAAACTAAATCGGGTAAAGGGGAGATGACCAGGGTGTTTTTGCAGTATTCCCATGTGTCTCTACCTGGAAAATAGCAGTCATGTCTTTACTGCCGCATTGTCAGTTAGAGCAGTCAGGGAGGTTTCAGACACTGCCTGAAAAAAACAACTTTGGGGCAGGAGGTCTGGGGCGGCTTGAGGAGGTGGCTGTGCATGGGACTAAGGGATGGCTAATCAGAGGGGTAAAAAAAATGCTGCCTAGCATCCAGGGGATGTACAGTGGTAAAGTAGCTGTGAGGGGTGGTGCCAGGAAACCGGCTTGGATTTAAGCAGGCTCTTAGCAAAGGAATGACAGGAGCATAAAAATCAGTTTCTCTGTGGAAATATTTAGGGTGTTAAGGCAGGACTGGATAAAGCAGAGTGCGGGGAGTAGTCCCCTGCGGAAGAGGCAGGGATCAGTGTTTCGTGGCTGCTCTCTGCGCGCGGTTCCTGTGAGTCAGCACTGGCAGTCAGTGCCGGCTGGTCAGTTTGACTTGTGCTTCCAGTAAGTTTCTCTGCATTGTTCCCTCTTTTCCCCCACCTGAATTCAGGCTTTGTCTGAGCTAGAGCACTTAGTCGTTTGTGAATGAATTGATTTACTCTGATTGAAACATAAATGATCAAGTGCATCCCTGAATGTCATGGAAACCTGGGAGCTCTATACTGGGGCAGAATTTGGGGTTGATAATATTTCCTTGTTCTTTGGCAGTTTTCCTTCCTTAAGATTGTAAAGCACTTCAGAAAGGAAATTGGTGCAGCTGAGATATGTTGGCAAAGTGGTAAATGATGCCCAGTAGGGCAGCGGCAGAGCCAGGAGCGATCTCTGGTCTCAAAGTGATGCCCTGCCGACCACCTGGAAGAGGAATTTCAGGAGTGGGGCTGTTACTGCCCTAGGCCCATCGCTGCAGCATTTCCTTGTGTTGCTGAAGCTCTGGAAGAGCCCTGGGAGCCTCGAGAGGAAACCACTGCCAGTGGCGCTCAGCTGCTGCCCGGGCCCCGAGCCTCAGGGCAAGACGTGTACAAAGGCAGCTGCCCTGCATCCGAACTAGCCCTGTTTCAGAGAATACACCTGGCTGCTTGTGTGAGCAGCTTGGTAGCTGCGGTGGTAGGGGCTCAGTCACCCTGGTGAAGGAGGGCGGACAGGCGGGCAGTTGCCTCCTGCTTTTCTCCAGTGCGAACTGACTGAACTTCTCCAGGGCCCACCAAGGCAATAAGCACTGAGTATGACAGAGACCTCAGCAGGTGAGGAGGCCTCATGTGGTGGCTCTGCAGAGCCCGGAGGCCTCGTGCGGTGGCTCCGCGGAGCCGGAGGAGGCTGCGCAGCCCATGGGCTGGCGGGCCCTGCATGTGTGTGCAGGTTGCAGGGGCTGCTTTCTGCTGGGTGGAACTTCACAGACCAGTGAGTACAAAGGCACCCAAGCGTTTGCAATTTAAAGACACCTTTCCTCCTCACAACTAACAGCCATTTTTAATGTGGGTCTTAATTTCAATAAAAATATAATCTCTTTAAGTGTCTATCATGCTTTTCAGTAAACACAAAAGGAATTTTCCCTCTCTCTGTATTTTGTGGTAAGGAGTACAAATAAATCCTAAAGACAAGGGAAGACAATGACAATACAATCCTATCAGCGTTTATTCCTTTTTTTTTTTTTTTTTTTTGCAAGATTTCTAAATGGTGGGGATTTGGTAGAAGTTTATTTAATTTCAGATCAGTTCTGTGGTGGAGTAGCTCAGTTGTAGCTGAGTTTGCTGCCGGTTTCATGCATCCGTTGAATCTACTGGCAGCTGCAGAATTCCAGGAGCCCGGCCTTTTCATGATTCAGTGACCATGTAATTGGCCATGGGATTTATTCAGCCTTTTCATTCTGTGTGACCCTTCCGTACTGCGTCTTACCAAAATGTCCTGGGTAAATTCTGTGTCTTTATGCTATGTGTTCTGACTGAGCTGCTGACAGTTTACAATCCACTTCCCCCGCAAATAGACCCAGACAAAATATCATAGCTGTGGCTGCCCACGTGTTTGCATTATCATTAAAAGCTTAAAATACATGGAGTCTCTTTAAAGCAGAGTGAGCTGGGCTTTGTAAGGGAAAAGCGTTGGATTATTTTTCCGTATCTCCTTGGTGTGCTGCCTGAAGTCAACTGACGTGAGACATTTCTGTAACCCTATTACCAAATGGAGTAGCAAGAATGGACACAAGTGCATGCAGGAAGCTGAACAGTCAAGCGCAAACTCCTTCCTCCCCCGCAAAGGGTCTTGACATCATAGGGCTATATCACTTAGCGACTCCATTTGAGCCATTTCAAATCTAAGTGCTGTGGGGAGGCAGCTGCCTTCTCCTCACCCGCCCTCTGGGTGTGGAAGGAATGTCCGACCCGACCCGTCGGGTGCTTGTCTCTTCATCTGCTCCTCACTGCCCTGTTTTGAGTTGTTAACTTGAGTACTGATGTGATTGGAAGAGATAGTCTGGGAGAGGTCAGCTGCTGTGCTGATTGACCCCGGCAGGAATGGACGGGGGACATACAGGGGAAATAGTTCTTCTATATTGTGGTCTAGACTCTGCTAAAACCTTGCAGTGTTCTGGAGATCGCGTGCTTTTGTATGCATGTTACACATCCATAGTAAGAAAGCTTTATATAAGAGATGGCTGAGGAGTGGTAATCTCTCCAGAGGTTATCCTTGAGGTGCGCGTTGTTGCTTCTGGCACTAATGGTCAAGATTTTGATCTCTGTTATATGCTTTAGTGTGGACTAACTAGTTTTGCAGAGGTGTGGCTGAGATCAAAATTAACTGTAGGTTTCACCAGCACTTCCAAGGCCTCTCGTGTGACAAGATTACGACTACAGTATCATCCCGCAAAGCTGTGCAAAATCACCAAAATAATCTTTTACCTTTGAGAACTAATGTTTCAGGTTATTTCAGGAAAGAAGAGCCCTAAAAAGCCAGTGCTTTTCCTAAAACAGAAATAGGAGCATGTGTTACACAGTGAAGTTGCCATTCAGAGTCTGGTTGGGTTTACAGAGCAGTAAAACTTTATCCTGTGCTGGTTGTTGCTAACTTGATTAAGAAGTTGTGAAATGTGATTATGCCAGCTCAGCTCCGCACTGACTCCGCTGGACAAACGTTGTCCGTGTCCCTGTGAGCACTGGCCGTCTTGCGCTGTGCGCACATGGGACAGGGCAAGGAAGAGCTTCACACGGGTCTTTAGGAGGAGGACAGTTAAATGGACAGCTAATCAGACTGATTATATTGCCAGGCATTGCTTGTGGATTCAAAGTCTCTAGTGAAAAGAACATTTTTAACTCTTCAGCATCAGCCTGAAGCATCCAGGGTGCGATTTTCAAAACTTTTTTGACACTTTTGCTGTCCTCCATGCTTTTCCTCTCTTTGGCCCGTGAGATGGCTCTCTGGGATCCTGTGTGGTGTGGAGCACTGCTGAGAACGTTGGAGTGCTCATGGCCCCATGTGCCATCATACAGCCAGTCTTGTTTGAGTCCAGGGGTTTTCTAAATGCTCCTACACTATGTGGTGCTTCCTGCCATGATTTATGGTCCCATGGGTGGAGATGAAGGTGGTCAATGGCACATCAGCAAAGTGGAGAATTGGTAAAGCCTGAAAATGTGCAAGGGTAAGCTTTAGCTACAAGGGAAAAAAAGACCAGGGCAGGGCTGACCATGCTAGGGACTGCAAAACCCTCAAGTTAACAGGAACTTGGAGCACACTTTTTTTTTTTTTTTTTTTTTTTTTCTCTAATACTTCTTCAATTTTACAGTAGTTGCTGGTCAGCTTGGTTCATAGCACAGCTGCAGAATGTAGCAGGATCCTGAAGGAAAGCTTTGGATTTTTCACTCAAAAATGAATTTTCAGCATTTCTGATTTTAAAATGGCAGATGATACACAGTGATAGCAGGGGCACAGTGCCCTAGTTATCACTAAGTTAACTTCATGGATACCAGAATGTCCTATCAGGAGCAGGGAGTGAGTGAGTCCTTGAGAGTCTGGAGGCATCTAAGGCGACATCCTGCATCTGCATTCATGACGGGTTTTGGGTTCCCACATTGCATCTCAAGTCACTATGCAGACTTCAGTGAATTCAGCCGCGTATTCCCTGGTGCCCAGGGTTCTAGGAGTTTCACAACATCCCTGGATTGTGATAAGAGATCTCTAGAGATTAGACGCAGGTAGCTTTCACATTGGTGTACAGATAAGGCCAGGAGGTTTGAGCCTGAATGCATGTTCATGCACAGAAGATAGCACACTCAGTTTAAAACTATGCCTTTAACTAAAATAGTACAGCTCTTGATATATAACTGCACCTTACTTATCTTCTTTATTAGATTAGATGATCTTTTTTTTTTTTCACAAAGTTAGTGCAAAATCATATTTTTTTTCCATTTCTACTGATGTTAGTTTTTCTTTCCTTTTTTTTTTTTTTTTTTCACCTTTGAGTTTGCACCTTTCATTTTTTTCTGAATCAATTATTTTATAGCTTTGGAAGTTCATCTTTGAAAAACTTCAACTACAACTAGACTAAACAGAAAGTCTGTGGCAGAGCTGAATTAACCCCTTCTCCACTGGCCTCCAGTCTCAGCACCTAGACCATCTGCTTCCCTTTATTTCCAAGCTGAATGTTTTTTCCCTCCGGCTTTCTATCTATCTGGTGGATGCCAAGCATCTTCACACTGGTCTTCTATTATCTTATCCCCAGAGATAACAAGCTTCTCTGGCAATTTCCCCTCTCCTTTCTGGAAGACAGAGACTTGTTTTGCAAGCTCAGTAGGACAGGTCTAAGAGTAATGACATTGAAATACCAGATATATCTTCAGATTGATCAGAAGAAACATCTTGGGCACAACTGCAAGATTGGGACCTAAAGCTGTGTTGGAGAATATGATCACTAACTTCCTAGACACCAACCTCTGATACACATTATAGCCTTAAGTGTTACAGAAGGTGCTAGGAAGAATGCTGTCAAATAAGTAAAACTCATTTAGCATACAAAAAAAAACCAGATTTTTTTTATTATTTTCCTTTTCATCCTCTGAGCAAAGACATTTCTGTGGAAAGTGAGTTTTAAATATAATAATGGCTACATGCATAGTGAAGAATATCGAGGCACTATTATGTGGTGACAATTTAAGTGATGAATAATTGCAATTAATTTCACAAATACGAACTATATGCTCTGACTCTTTGTGGTGTCAAGCAATAAATCAAACGTAAAACCCTCTCTAGCACCCAACAAGCTCATCCTGGGCATAGCCCAGGGCTGCCGTGGATCAGGAGCTGCTCTTCAGCTCCTTGGGGACGTGCCGCAGGATTGGGCTGCTTTTCCTGCTCCCCTGCCTGAAGTTACACTTGCCAGTAGCTGAACTGAGTAGGGATACACTCCTCAACTGCTGCAATTCACAGCTTGGTTTATTAGCATAAACCGCCTTCAGTCCTGCTTTATTGTCCACAGCCCAGAATATCTGCATAGCCCTTGAGGGAAGGGATCTCTGGAGCTTCCAGTGCTGAGCAGGATGGGAGCTGTGAATTGGCCCTCAGGGCTGGATGGGGCTTTTTCCAGCCTCCAAGCCAAGAGTGTTGAAGGTAACTTTTTACAGTTGTCAGCAGCGCAGAGCGTGTGAATATTAGTGCATGGTTCTGCAGTCAGTCAGGAGACAAGAGTCTGGTGGAGATCTGGTTTATTCAGTGCCTGACTCAGAGCTGATCAGCACAGCACAGTGCAATCAACAACTGCTTGCTGCCAAGACAGGAGAACTTGCAGTTAATTTTGCAAATAAGATTTGAAAAACTAGGAAACTGGGGATAGAGAGGCCACAAAGGGACAGCACAGACCTGGCTGCTTTGGAAGATTTTCTCGGGCACTTTAAGCCAGAGCCTTTCCAAGCTAGTGACAAAGACCAATGTGCAGGAGCCACAGCCCGTGCACCGGGTGCAGGAGCTGCCGCAGGGCTCCTCGCTCCGGAGCTTTCAGCCGCTTGAGGCGCAGGGCACTATCCCGCTGGCCGGCAACCCTCACAGCAAGCTGAGCAAGCCAGGGCTGCAGAGGAGGCTGTCCTGATCCTCCGCCCCGTGTGCCATGGTGCACATTGCACGGAGACATCGTGGGGCCATCTGTGTTCCAGCGTGGAAGGCTCTGCCGGCTGGATCGTGTGGGGGCTGGTGGCTGTTGAGGTGAACGGGAACCTGTACCTGCAGGCAGGAACCGCTTTACTGCATCTCCCCGGCTGCCTGTGTGAGTGCAACAAACTCATCCCAGCACGCCCAAGGAAGCCTCCTGTGCTCTCCTTACTGCTCCCTATGGCCCCGAGAAGGCAGGGACGCCCTGGCCTGGGAACGGTGCAAGCGGGGAACTGCTGGCCGGGGAGGAGGCACCAGCTCCTGGGAGGGCCACATTCCTCTGCCCTTGCACCCAGGGTGGAGCACGGGCGGAAGCAGCGTGTTGCTTTCATCTGGCCCAGTGATAAGCAGTCAATATCACACAAAGCTGCAGCTCCCTCCCTCTCCTCCTCCTCGGAGAGGAAACATTTGCAGCTCTTCCTCTCCCCAGGATTAATAGACTTGGGATATAGAAAAGATGCTGACAGTTGGATCACAGCTGATTAACTTTGCCGCCAGCCACAGCAGAAGAGGTGTTTTAGGATGGCCTGGACATTTGCAAATAGAATCATAGAATCATTAAGGTTGGAAGAGACCTTTAGAGATCATCTAGTCCAACCCCCTGCACACACAGGGTCACCTAGAGCAGGTGGCTCAGGACTGCGTCCAAGCGGGTTTGGAAGATCTCCAGAGAAGGAGACTCCACAACCTCCCTGGGCAGCCTGTTCCAGGGCTCTGTCACCCTCACTGGCAAGATTTTTTTCCTGAAGTTCCTGTGGAACTTTTGGTGCTTCAGTTTGTGGCAATTATCTCTAGTTCTATCAGTGGCCACCACTGAGAAGAGGCTGCCCCATCCTCCTCGCTGCCTCCCTTGAGGTCCTTACAGACACTGCTCAGGTCTCCTCTCAGCCTTCTCTTCTCCAGGCTGAACAGGCCCAGCTCTCTCGGCCTTTCCTCATAGGGCAGATGTTCCAGGCCCCGGATCATCCTCGTAGCCCTGCGCTGGACTCTCTCCAGCAGCTCCACATCCCTCTTGTACTGGGGAGCCCAGAACTGGACACAGCACTCCAGGTGTGGCCTCAGCAGGGCCAGGATCACCTCCCGCGACCTGCTGGAGATGCTCTTCTTAATGCACCCCAGGATCCCCTTGGCCTTCTTGGCCACGAGGGCTCTGCTGCCTCATGGTCAACTTGTCACCCACCATGATGCCCAGGTCCCTCTGCAGAGCTGCTCTCCAGCAGGTCAGTCCCCAGCCTGTACTGGTGACCGGGGTTATTCCTCCCCAGGTGCAGGACCTTGCACTTGGCCTTGTTAAATAGCTGCTCAACAACAGCTGTCCCTGCTGGCCCATCTGCACATCCCTGTGTCCTGACACCACAGAGTCTCCTGTCGTGTTGTGGTTTAAAAACAGGATCTCTCATTGGCACAACATAAGCGAACATAAGCCTGTCTAAGGGGTTGCAGTTGCTTAAAGAGTGGGGTTTTAAAAAGTGATGTAGAGGACAAGATTGTCTAGAAGCAAATGTCCATCTACTCAGCTCATCACTGAGCTCTGGTTATAGGACTGCAGTTTGCTAGACAGGTGAGCAAAGGACTAAGAAAATCATTCCTTGCTGTCCTGTTCAGACAGCACTAAGACATAGAGCCGACAAATGCATTGCATATAGATAGAGCAGACCCGTTTTTTAAGATTTTAATCTGGAAAACTTTCTGTCAATATGATTGAGGACACAGACATACTGTGAAAGAGGACTTTTCCTGAGAAGGGATTGGGTAGTGACTAGGTCTTTTTTTGACCTTTTCTAGAGGATTGGTCAACACATCTGAGCTGTGCAGGTGACACTTGGCTTGCTTATTTATCTGTTTATTTATTTTGTCCTGTGCAGTTCAACTTCCCAATCTCTGGCATACTGTAGCTAACCTCCTCTATAAGGTGTTTATGGGTTGATAGCACTGTTCAGGTGATGTGCACTGCTTGAGCAAAGCGCAAGTCATGGATGGCGATCAAGAGCTGCAGATCCAGAGCACTGTTTTTAGCAGGTAGTTTGTCCCCGTGCAGGTGTTCTTGAAGTCTGATAGCTTAATAACATCAGCGCTTTTAGCTCCCAATTAGATTTTGAAATTAACCCTTCATTAAGGTGGTGGGAGGTGATAGAGACACGTTTCATTGTAATGAATATAAATTGGGGGTATCATCCACACCTCCCTTTGTCCAGGATGTTTGGCTGGAGACAGTCTTCTCCAGGGGGTTGAGAGAGAACTTCTCTGAGAGCCGAGGTTCTCACAGGGTCTGCAGTCACAGTTATGATCTCATCTTCCTCTCCCTCATACACCTATAAACAAGCATACGTCTTTCTAGAGAGCAAGCGTTGGGACAGTTGGGATATGGGCATAGGGGAAGGGCAGAAATACCTCAGGAAAGATTTTGCAGTGCTAATAGCACAGTGCCAGAGTATCTGTCTCAGCTAATATATTTTTTTTTTCCTTAGATGATAGTAAAATGTTATTGGGAGAAGTCTTGATTTCTTTGAGGTCCTGTTATGTGTGTAAATTGACCCAAAATATACTATGACTACTTAATTTGGAGATAATCATTTGCACAGGTTAGGCGACGTGAGTCCTAGCATGAAGGAATGATACCTTCCTGCCAAACTCCCTCGAGTGCTGGGCTGGTATTTTGTTAATTATATGTGCTATTTTATTGACTTAATGTTTATGCCATGGCAGTGCTTGGAGACCTCAGTCTGCAGTTTCATGCTAAGTCTGTGCTGCAACCGAAGTCTCCCTGCTGCTTGGTGTCATGCCAGGCCCCTTGTCCTTGTGCTGCTCACCTGGACCAGCTGATGCTGCTAGTCTTTTTTTTT
>VZSV01000176.1:45408-105988 GCA_013398735.1 Nothocercus julius | reverse complement strand
CTTTTTCTTTTTCTTTTTCTTTTTCTTTTTCTTTTTCTTTTTCTTTTTCTTTTTCTTTTTCTTTTTCTTTTTCTTTTTCTTTTTCTTTTTTTTTCAGGATAAGCAGCAAAGAGTGTGATTTATTTATTACAGTAGCCTATTTACGTGTTTATTCTCTGTGTCCATTTCTGTTGCTTAGGGATATGGATACTTTCAATAGCAAAGGTGAGCATGTGCATAATGCTTTGCAGGATCAAGGGCTGAAGTCCTGGCTGCAAACAGGTCACTCTTAGCTGTGAGATCAGTTTGACTATGTAAGTTAACTTCCCTATTTTCCCTGATTTTTCTTTCTTTAGCAGAAAGGTAAAGCAATAACATTGCCTTTTATTTTTTTATTTAACACACTTCTCTGTTTTCAAAGCCTTTGGGGTTTTAAATGACTTCTAAAGAAATAACTGTTATTCATTTATTCTCCAAACACATTTATTTATGCTGTGATTAAATATGCTTTCTCTTCTTTCCCTCCGTGTACTACATTGATAATCAGAAAGCTCTGTTCATCACTGCCAAGCAGCTGGGCTTTAAAATCTCCACCAAATGGGACATTTGTGGATGGTGGCACGATGAGGCTCAGCTCCTGGAGCTGTTTTCATGCAACTCTATGAACTTCCATGCAACTGTGTGTGCACTGATTCCTGTGCACAGGTGCAGGAGGATGTGGTGAGGGGGCAACTCTTGACAGTTACATGAGTACAGTGACGCGTGTTCCTTCTCGCCCGTTCCCAAAGATGGTAGGTGATGGTGATGGCAAGCACTGAAAGAGGATGGAGGGCTGGGAGGGTGCGTGTCCTAGAGCAGAGGAATGGCAGAGATCTGCCCGTTGTGCAGAGCTTTAGATCTTGCGCATCGCACAGTCCAGCCGGTAGCAGCCAGATGTTCATGAACACCCTGTCTTTTGATTTAGGGACCTCCTTTCATTTCCTGGAAATAGCGAACGCAATCAGTTAAGTGTCTCCTTAACAGCCTGTTTCATAGTTTTAAAATGTCTTCTTGTCAGGGTTTTCAGGAATGCCGTTATCTGCGTGGAAATACTGTTAGAGACCTTCAGCTCTTCATTGTGCTACTTGCTTTTTGACCACTGTTTTGTTGTTGTTGTTGTTGTTGTTTGTTTGTTTGTTTGTTTGTTTTAAAGCTCAAGGAGCTGCTGTGAACGCACTGAGAATGGAGGGTACCCTCAGTCCCTCTCCAGCTAAGCAAGTTAGCAAAGCACATTTCCCTCAATGTGCATGATGTACGCGGCAAATTTGTGGTCTTTAAGGCTAGGTTTGCTCAGAGCGATCAGAAAATAGCAGAGAAGGGAAGCCTTATCATCACTTCTCTGCCATGATTAACTCACCTTGCTCTTCGATAATTTCAAGAGGGTAAAACAAATTTGCTTCAGACTTTTTGTTGAAGAAGGGCTTTTTGTGCGCAAAACCCATCATGAGAAATGCCTGCCTGCAAAGTTTAGATAAGTCATGAAAGCTCAGGGTAAGAATAAAGGTAAGTAATTTCAGACTTCACAATATTCTTACTGAGGTACATAGCATCTGACTGCAGCGAATGAGAATTTATTTGAAAGACAGTTAAATGCTGAAATATTTTAAGAGTTCTATACAAAATGATGGAGCTGTGGTATTTTCTAGAGAGAGTGAAGAGGTTACAAAGTTCCTTTAGCAAAGACAAACAGATCTTTCACTCTCTTTCCCAATTTTTCCTCGGTGGATAATGTTTTAGATGGGAACTTTATCTGAAGCACATTGTATTGCATCAAAGGGTGTTTTAATGCATCTATACTTTGTAGGTTAATATTAATGCCTGTTTCATGGAAAAGGAGAAAGGTTCTGAAAACAGTGTGCTTTTTAGAACTATAATCTGCATAGTTTGAGGTAAATTTATTATTGGTTGGCGAAAATAACTGGAAATAAGAGGCATCATCTTGCACATGTTTGGCTCTACTAATTTATTTTATGAAATGAGAGAATCATGAGATTGCATTATCAGCTTCATGGATTCCATATTGTGTCATTTATTGATTAGGTGCCATTGCTAATTTGTCATTTTTTTCATAATTTTGTCCTAAAGCGTTACCGCTAGCCAAATTTGTCGACTGGAATCATGTGACCAGACATGCTGTCAGCTCAGACATTTGGAAACAGAACTGATGCATAGAATAAAGGTGTAATAATTGCAGGAATACAAATTGCATTTTTCCACAGGGGAGAAGAGAACTCCTACTGAAACATATCTGAGCCATTTTGAAAACCTACTTTTTAAATAGCAATCATGTACTGTGGATATAGAAATGATACAAGTGACAATGCGATTGGTATCTCTTTCTGGGGCAATATAAGTATCATCTGCGAGTACTTGAACCTCTACATTTTTACTCTGTGTTATATAGGAAGAATATAGCGTATGTGTTGAGGTGAGAAACTGTCAAAAAAGTTGCTGTTTGTGTTCTTGTTACTCACATATTATATAAAACTTCACTATGAAGTTTTAACTATATCTTAACTGTATCTTAACTAAATTTTGCTCACATTGTATCCGTCTGGGAGCTCTGAGCAATGCTGCAAAAAGCAGAAGTGTTTGCTCAAAGTAATAACCCTATGGATGTCTGGAATGGACGTGCATTTCATTCCGCAAAGTACTCACTGCCATCGAGCTTTTATTCAAAGGAATCATGTCTGTTAATGAGGAAGCGAATTTCAGTTTTATTTCAGACAAACTTCTCTGATATTGCTTCAATGAAATCTCTGCAAAAGCACTTTTGTGCCAGAGCAATTCCAGGACTTTTTAGCAGTTGTGGTTGGAGTGTAGCCCCTGTTACCGCCCCCACAGGCCGTGGTTTGTGTCCTGGGGGCTGGGCGTGGGCCAGGCTGTGCATGCATCCAGCCCTCCACAACCCTTCCTGTTTGCAGGGGCGAGGTTTCAGCGCCAGCTTCCAGCTGGAAACCTGGGCATGGAACATCACTGTTGCAAGCTGTATTTTACAGTGCTACTATTTTTTTTTTTTTTTTTTTTTTTTCCTATAGATTTTCGTAAGGAGCGGAGGGATCTGGGAAACCTTCTCTGGGAATCCTGCTGCAGCAAGTTAGGAGATCAGGTGCCTCTGCTGCCCATTCTGCCACATATTGCTGCTCCATAGCACTGTGTCTTTGTGTGTTTTTGTTTTTTTTTATGTAAAATAAAGTTAGGCTCAGAGTGGCCCAGTGAGGCTGTTTCACTGGGATTGGAGAGGTTGCATGTGGAGCTATGTTTATATGTGCTTGCCGTCACAGCTTGGGTAACATCTACTCATCAGCCAAGGCCCTCTTGGGCTCTGCACAAACAGGGGCTTTTAAGAGGATTGGCCAGGGGGATGGAAACGAGGGCTGGTACTTTCTCCTCCTCTCAGACTCCACTCAGTTTTCTGAGTGATGTTAAGCCAGGTCTGTGCTGCTTTTTTGCTGATACATTGGGGTTAGCTAGACATGCAAAAGGCCAGATGTGTCCCCAGACACAGAAATGCTGTCAAAAGCCCTGGCCAGGACAAAAGTACCTTGGTGCACCTCACTGAACAGGAGAACGTCCCTGGCTCCTGGTTCATCTCACGCCAGGGATGTCGTTTCCTACTGTGGATGAAGCTGTAAGGGCAGCAGACGAGGAACGGTGAAGATTCATTTGCACTCTGCGTATGGGGCTTGCAGAAGGTCAGCAGAATCAGCACTATGGCTTTGCTCTCTTTCTGTTTGTCCTTTCTCTGTTGTGCTCATACCTATCCTTAGCTCTGCTGTTATGAAAGAAGGCTAGATTAAGGAAAAACAAATTCTGAATAATGGAAAGGTTCCAAATATGGGAGAAAAAATATATTTATCGGGGAAAAAAAAATCTGATATTTGCCATTTCATGGGAAAGTGGAGAAATAATTTCTGTCCCCAGATCTTCATGAAGTCCTCTGCAAAAGAGAGGAGAGGAATTCAATAAATGAGAAGAATAACAGCAGAAGTTATCTAGGAGCGGTCCCTAAAAACCTTACTGCAGAGAATGGATTACCCCAGGTCTTGCTTTCTTTTCATACCCAGCTTTGTAATGTTCTCTTCCAGTGCAACATCTTTGTCAGGCAGAACCGTCTAGGAAGAGCTGCTGAACTCGGTGAGGGCTCTAGCAGCGCAGTGCGAGCTAGCAGTTGCTGAGCCGGAAGGTTCCTTCCACCATTCCTGCCATGGTGACTCAACAGAAGGCTTTTAAAACATTTTCCTTACTCCGTACCCAGAGCAACGCTTGTCCTCACCAATGAACGTGCAAATGCTGCAGTTACAGGAGGTTGGAAAGCTTTAACAGAGCTCTGTCTCCTGCCACTTGCAGCAGATATTAAGGTCTGCTGGCTGCGTTCTCCCCTGCTGTAAGTTCTCCTTGGTTTCTGTCTGCTCGCCTGCCAGGGGCCCTTTTAACTAGAGGTCCCATGATCCAAAGGCTGATGAATTCTGACAGGAGACTGCCAGGATTTTGCAAGTCCTGCCTTTTCCATAAAAATTGCTTCCACAGAAGCATCCATGTCAAATGGCTGCCACGGCTTCTTCACACTCAATGACATCTGTGGACACTTACGTGCACTGACAGCTGAACTAAGGGTCTTCTTCTGGCTTCCTCCCTTCTCTTCGTCATGACTGAGTGCGCTGCAAGTGGAAGGCAGGAGCATCTTTGCAAGAGCCAGTCACTGCACTTGGTGCTCGAAAAACTCCCTTATTGGCTCCCCTATCAAATAGTTGTTTTGTACAAGACGTGCACTTATTTACAAGACTGATCCTGGGAGAATGTTGCATCTGTTACAGAGAATAGCACTGGCGTCATGTCATCGCGTAATGTTACTCTGTACAGAATTCCTCACTGTCTGTCTTGGGGAGTTTCTTGAACAGCATGTGCAGATTGAGGAGGAAGACAAATTAGGATCATTTTTGGGTACAAAGAACAGGAGTACATTGTGTAGCTGTGGCTATGCTGGCAAGATTTTGAGTTGGTTCACAGCAATACATGGCTTCATGGATCTGAACTGTAGAAAAAGCAAGAAGTAATCTTTCCCTGGGAATATTGCTGTAGTGTGCTTTGCTTTCTGGGCAGAAAGGCAAGAAGTGGCAGGGTGTTGATTTGGGCTGGGAAATGACAAAGCAAAAGTTTTTCAGGGTGTTAGGGCAGTGTAATGAGCTGTGCTGCCTCTGTGGGACCCTGTTGTGGTGGAGGGCTGCACATGTCCTGACTGAGAGCGTGCATCAGCCTGCCGTGCTGTCAGGCTCTCTGCTGTAGCAGGAATGGGCTGTCACCCACAAGGAGATCCCCTGCAGTCTATCAGGGATAGTCAGCATGCTAATAAAATGCCTTAGGGAGAGAGAGCTGCTGAGGGCTGTAAGAAGAGCTGCTGGCTGTTGGTAACCATGTGAAAACTCTGCTCCAGCGGGCACACTGAAAGCAGAAAACTCAGGAGTGAGGACACCAAATACAGCCTGCATAGGCTTGTCTGCAGGAGGAAGCTGCCAAAATGGATTCTTCTCGCTGAAGAAAACGGGCATGAGAGAACTGCTCGAGCAGGTTCCCTCTCCTGAGGTTGATTCCAACCAGACCAGAGCAGTAGCATCCATACTGTGATCCCCAAAGTTATGCTGGAGCAGTTACAGCACATTTAGTTCTCAGTTGCTCTAGACCAGCGCTTGTGTGGCTCCTCATTGGCAAGCGACAGCAATGAACAAGTTCCAGGGGCTGGATTCAGAATGGGGCTAGGACAGACGTCGTCCTCCCGGCCACACAGTGCCGAAGGTGCTGTGCACCTCTGCTCTGTGCACAAGTGCTGCCTGGTGCCCCCAGACCCATCTCATTCCGTGTGCTGAGCGGGCCGGACTGACGGCTTTCGTCCGTAGCGCTCCAGCCTGCTCTGGGAGTTGCGCCCATGAGCCTTCCTGCTGGCATTGGGATGGCAAAGAGTGGCCGTGAGCAGCTGGTGCATGTGGGCTGGGGCAGTGACTCTTGGAGCGGAGCGGCCGGAGCTGGGGACAAGCATCCTGTCCTGACATGTGCTGCTCCCACCGTGTCTGCCTAAGTAACACATTTCTCACGAGTCTCCAGAGCTGCGGACTCTCATTATTCCTGCCCTCTCTGGTAGTTCATCATTTACTTGCAGAGCTCCAGCTTCCAAGGATGTGTGAGCAGCTGGCATAATGAATATATGCTTACCTCTGATAATCAGCAATTTAGAAATTTGCTTCTAGGGGAAGTGCTTGGCAGTCTTACTTATTAGGAGGAAAAAAAGTGATAATCTCTGTATTTGGAAATCTATCTCCTCTGATTCAGGGAGGGGAAACTTTCTCACTTAAGTCACCTTAATGTCATTCTCTTAGTGTCCTTTTAATTTGATTTAGTTTTAATTGCTGTTTAGATGAAATCCTGCAGGTCTGAATCAAATACAGATCTCTTACTTTTTAAACTAGTCCCAGTAAATGTGGATAGAAAATGCTGAATAAAGTGGACTTTGTAATAAACATGCTGAGATGATGTGAAACTTAATGCAAGGCAGCAAACAGTCAACAGTAATAAATGATTGTATATGGGCTATTAAATCTTAATTCAGTACTCATACAGCCCCATTGGCAAACATAATTTCTTTGGTATCTAATTGGACAGTGTTCTGTGACTCTGAGGGAAAAATGATGATCCAAACTCGTACCTGTTCTGATAAATGGAGATATCATTAGCAATATGAAGTAGGTGATCACGACTTCTCTCTTTTTCATAAATTACACTAAATAACCATAATGCTGCAATTTAGCGGTCCAAAGTTCATCCTATTCAGCAGGCCATCCATAGTCAACAGTTTAAAGAAAGGGGACCTGCTGAGAAAATGGTGGTCTAATCAGATGCCATAAAATCTGGCTGATCAGATGAGTCCCATTTTCTTTTTTTGTAAGGAGACCCTAATGAAGCAGTGCACGAAGGGGATTCACAACTTTTGTTCCTCCGTTTCATTATTCAGGTTGGCTGCACCAAGTCCTAAACTAAGCCAGTGCAGTCTAATCCTCTGGGCTGTTTGCATACATGCTGTGTTTTACAGCAGACTTATTAAATCCCACTTTGCTAGCTACCAAATTGTGTGCGTCTTTCCCAAGTCCAAATCAAAACACTAAAAGATGCATCAAATGAAACCTACACATCAAATAGGAATCTTCTGTTATTGTCTGCTCCCTGCTTGCTGGTTAATTCCCCAAGCGTAGCAAAAATGAAAAGCACTTCATGCTGCATATGTCATGAATGTCTGAAATGGTGCAAAGCAAAGCAGCTGGGGTGCTGTGTGTGTGTTTCACCAGAGGTTAAACTTGCAAACTTGGGGGCTGTTCTTAGTGATGACTAAACCTTCTAGCATCGTTAAAGGAATAAAAGAAAGAAAGAAAAAAAAAAGCCTGATATTCCACCCATTTCTATCCAGCTGTGGACATGGCTACTTTGATTTTAATTTTGTTACTGAAAATAGACATACTATCCCTTTCAGAAAAGACTGGATACTTGTACTCGCACTGACATTTAAATGGGACACTGTTTTCCTTGATCAGGTTTTCAGCTTTGTCTTCCGCACATGGTTCTGTCATGATTCCAGCCCTTCCCATCCGGCTCCTCAGGCTGCCCGTGGGACGGGATGGGACAGGGTGGGATGGCATGGGACAGTGGGGACAGCTGGGCACTGTTCTGCAGTTAAACTGTCCGGGTGACAGGGCCCTGATCAAAAACATACTGAGGCCAATACAGTTTAAGTGTGAGCTTTTTAGGGCTGCCTTTGTAACGTGATGAGCTCCTGTACTCACTAAGTAATGGCAACCGAAACATGTAGCTTCCGCTTGCTGCCCCAGTGAGACAGCAAGTGGGAAAACTGCTGACCCCCCGCCAAGATCCCAAACAATCTGGTTGCACACCCCGCTCTCCAGAGCATTACAGCAAGGGCAACTTCCACAGGACTTTGTCAAAAGTGATGAACGCCAACTACTACTACTATTTTTTTTTTCCTGCAGCAAATTAATGCTAATAGTCAAATATGCTTATGGGAAATATCACCTGTAGAATGTTTTTTTTTTTTCTGTTCCACTTGGTTCCCTTCACAGCCACAGAAATGAGTGTAATTCTGCTGTGTATCTCATGTTGCAGAAGCCAAAACTATAGCATGGTGCTAAATAAGAAGATAGCTTTCTGCTGCACAGTCTCTTGCTTCAGGTGAATCCTTCCAGTGCTACGAACAGTCTAACAAACGTTGAAAGTGACAACTTTAGTTCTGGATCTTTTTAAATTATCCTATTATGGTGGCATATGCCTTGATTTCTCCCCTAGAGCTCATTTCTTTCCATATAACAAGGCCTTGAAAGTATTCTAAGGAAAAAACTCTCAAATACTTGCTGCTTCCTGACACCTTTCTTTAAGTGGTTTTGCATATGTGCTTATTAGGTCATTGAGTATCTGAAATTGAATTCACTGATTCTGACTGTACCACACTGGACTTTGCATCCTTTACAGGACCACAGTAGTCATCAGTTCTTTTTATTTCTTTCATCATTTCATTTACAGGCTCTTGATGAACCAATTTCTCTTAGTGATTTTTACCCTTAATATATCTTAATTAGATTTTCTGTGTTGTTTTTTAGGAAGTCAAAATACTAGTGCTAAGCTTGTCATCTTTAACCGCTGTTCTAGCTGCTTTTAGCTGAGCCATTTCCATTTCTCAGTCTAAGCCATTGACCCTCTACCTTTTATTGCTCTTCGTAAGTTCAGCTTATCCCAGTTACCTGCTTTTGGCACTCCTTGCACCACCTTGCCAGTCCTCACTTCAATCATTTTATCTGATTTTTCGTCCTGCTTTCAGGTGAGTCCTTTCGGGTGCAGTCCCCTCCCCATGCCAAGCTGTAGAACCAGTTCCGTGGTTGTCCGTCGTACATCCCCTTGTGGTAGACTGAAGCTCTAAAACCTCTAAGAAGAAACTGTTTGAGAGGTAACCAGCAGAGATGTCCTTCATTTGATGTCTTGGATTCGGCTCACCCAACCTCAAGCCACCTGCCTTTGTGCCACATGGTTGTTTTAAGGAAACCCACTGGCATCACTGGATCAGTTCGGGATCAGATGTGTGCCCCAGGCAGCTTCCCAGGGGCTGCCACCACTGCGAGCCAGCAGCCAAGCTGCTCAGCTGGGCACCTCCAGGTTAGCTTTAGGTTAAGGAAACCTGGATCTGTTTAAACTGTTGAAGTTGGCATTACCCTGGGTGAAACATGTCAGGAAGCAGCCTTGTGAGGAGTGCAGCGGGACCAGCAAGGTGCTGACCTGGCAGAGGGTGGTGAAGGTGCTCGGGGGCAGAGTGGCGAGCAGGGGCCTTTTCCATTGGCACAGTTTTTTTTTTTTTTTTTATTTGTTTGTTTTTCCAGTGTAGTTTGTCACTGCTTCCTCAGTTGAGGGTATCTGTGCTGATAAACTAACCAGCATAAAAACCTCTGCTAGTGACACTGCCCCTGTAAAATAAGCTGGAGCTTATCACATCCTTGAGACAGAAGCTATTTCCTACTCTATATTCTGACTAGATCAACAATCTTTTCCTAGATAGCTGTAAAAGAAGAGCTCCACATACCAGTATAGTAAAAATAGTTAATAATTTTAGTTTATCAGCTCTCTAGCTATGCTAGATAAGAGCATCTTCAGCAATAAATATCTTGAGAAAAGCACCCAAAACTTCTGAGTGGCTGACAGAAGAAGCTTTTATTTCTCTCATTTCTACAATTTGCAGTGGTGTAAATAATTACTTATTTCAGAAGAGAGTGAAAGGGAAGTGGTTAACAACTGTATTTTAAAGGTGAAAGAGACTTTTTGCCTGTTCCTTTTTTAGATATCTAATATCTCTAGTGTTCGTTAGCTCGCAAACTGTTTGACTGAAATGTGCTCAGTGAAATACTCTGTGCCCATGTGCAGTTCCCAAAGCTCTCAGAGCCTCCAGCCTGCTAATCGCAGTAACACCACCACTACCCAGTGCTGGGTGTTTCAGAAGCATCACATCCTCTGGGACCCTTTGTTTGTTTGTTTGTTTGTTTTTGTTTTTTGTTTCAAACATCATGAAATGGACTATTTTATTCACAAGCAACTAAGTTGCTGCTGTATCTGTTCCCTGGGATCATAGCCACAGAAGGGTAATGCCCACGTAATTTTGTTCCTGTTTCTTTGCAATAGCTGTGCTCTCCTGAAATAGTATCCAGTACAAGGAATCATGAACTGTTTTGCCACTGATTGGGGTCTCTAGTCACACAGGTTTGCTCATTACTTACTTACTCAGATTGCACATACTGGGGTGGAAGAACTCATATCTTCCTCTGTTTGTCAACACTGCTCCCCTTGAATAATTAAAATATCATGGCAGTGCCCAGCATCATATAAATTGCTGATTAATGATTTTCAGTCCATAGTTATACTGGAGAGTGCCAGATTGCCCGATTTCACTCCCATTTACTTCTGCTCAATCCAAGTTCACCTCATTGACATATGTATGTCAGATATGTGATTCGGATTACCCCAAACACAGAGCTGTGAGAGGCAGAAGGGGCTTCCCCAGCCTTAATGCTGATCACCTGGCAGCTGAAAATTATCTGGCAGTGAGTGTGTCGCAGCGCTGGTGTCCGTGCTGAGCAGTCCAGCCTGGAGAAGCTGAGCTGCCGTGGAAGTGCCTGTGTGTAGTACCCTGTAATCCAGCAAGACACTGAGATGCTGAAAGATTCTCAACTTTTTAGGTTAGGTGCAGCCTGAACATCCAGACATACACAGGGAGATGATTAGAGTGCTTTAAAGACCTCTGTCACAAGTTCTGCCTTTAGCACTTTGGAAGGTCTCCCTGTAGCATTACCAGTATGTATTTGGGGTAAAATAATTATCCTGCTTTGATGTCACTCACTTTTGGTTTTGTTTTTTCCTTAAACACACATATATGTTCAGACTTCTGTAGGTTTAGACTCACGTGATACGTGAAATAACACTTGCCAGAGGTTTGAGATTCCCCGCTTCCCAAGGAAGAAAAGCTGATTATCCTCGGAGGCAGCCTTGCACAGAGGAGCAGACCCCCACCAGCCTTCCGCTCCAGCCTGGATCAATGCGGTGAAGTGCTCTTTGATGGACTTTCAGGCCCTGTGATCTCCCAGCCCTAGGGGTTTAAAGGATGAGCATATCAATCCAGGACCACTGAACTGCATTTCCATTGCAGGAGGGCTCCTCCTCCCGGCTTTGTCTGGACAAACTCGGCTCCTCCTACTTTTGTCACTATTCTTTCATGCTTTGTTTAGCAAACACAAAAAAAGCTTTGTTTGTTGCTGGGTCTTTTTTAAGCTTTGCATAAAACAGTTTAAAATGCCGTAATGCTGTGTACCTGTGATCACCTTCAGGGTCAAAATCAGTTTACAACAGATTAACCTATTTATCTTTTTTTTTTTTTCTTTCATTCTTTCTTTTTGTCCTGTAACTTGCACAAATACAGACTTATTCTGATGAACACAGTCTGCTTACTTTATTCTGTGAGAATACTGACTTTGAGGGCACCCTTACCTCTGCGGATTTTCCTGGGAACAGTCTTCCAGAGGATAGCACATGTGTGCCTGCCTTTCTTTACTGCTCTTGTCCTGCTGTGTTTCCGAGCATACCGAGCAAGAAGAAAACTGGTCAATGTAGTTTGTTAAAGTTTTGGTAACATTGGTGCAATCGCTTTAGTGATTGGTGCAATCACCCCAACACTAGGCATAAAAATCCAAGCTTAGATTTTGATTTCAGCTGTAATGCTTACTAAAGCAATTGCATTTATATTTTTTTAAAATCCTCTCCTCATTTTTGGTATCACCTCCCTCTAAAACAAGCAAACAAAACCCACTCTCCATGCTCTAGCCGATTCAAGTCACTGCATTGGGGTAGATCATACTCCAATGAGAAATGAGAAACACTCACCAAGTAATTTGTGTCTTTAATAGTGAAGGTAATGGATCAATGAAATTACCCAGTTATGGAACAGATTCTTTATTACTTGCGCTCTTTAAAGCCATTGCCAATACAAAATACCTGAGTCCGATGGAGGACAGATTAGTAGTTATTTTTGGAATACTACTGAAATCAGTAGTAAATACAATGTTGTCCCACCCTGCTGCTACCATAAAAACCCATGGATTGAATGGGCTCTCCAAATTAACAGGAAAATACGGTTCTAAGTGAAGGACTTGGTCAGGAACTGTCTTGCCATCCTGTACCCCAAGTTAGCAGGGATGCTGACAGGCACATAGATGAAATGGCAGAAAAGTCCATTGTTTCAGGAAACTTTGAAATTTTTACAGGTGATGACTTCCTACGGGGCTTCCTTCTGAAGAAGACATTGGTTTTCTGCAGGTAGACTTCAAAATATTAATGTTAGCAAATATATAATAGGCTTAATTCATGTCTGCTGAATTCAAACCACTCTTGTTTTTTCCATTTCCTGGAAAAAAAAAAAATGTTCCCCCTCAGCCCCCCTCAAGCCATAAATACTTCCTTCATTGCAAAGAGTAGAAGATCCATAGCTCTGTCCTGCTCTTTTAGTTAATATTTTTGGATTATATTTTGCTGAGGCAGACTGGTCATAAAGCATTGGAGTGTCCTGGTGGTGAGGACTAAAATTTATAGCTTTGAGGAGATGGCCTTGGAAATTTCTGCCGAGCCCTCTTTTCTGAACATGCCAGTCAAGACCTGGGCTGGCTACTGCTGAGCTGTCTCAGCCAGGCCCCAGGCTACAGCCAGGCCCTGGAAGAGCAGTTGCAGCCCTGATGGATGGGCTGATCCTAATGGAGTCACTGTAGCACTTGACTATTATTGATCTCTGTGGATGTTTGTCTGTCCTATTTCCCAGAGCTGTAAGAGTATAAAGGAGGTGTTCTGAAGTGGGTCAGGCCCCATTTCTTACGCTCAGCACGTGAAGTTCCTCTGAACTCAGACTGTTCCTCGGTGACCAAAGCTCCCGCCCTGGGCAGTGTCAACGGGGCTCAGGGACAGTTTGACTCTCAGCCCACCCAAAAAGGGAGGTCCTGATGCCTGCACCTTTCTCTCCTGTGCTCAGCTCTTTAGTCCTGTCATTTTCTGCCCCAAAGGAGGCTGATTCTGGTAGAAGACTGCAGTTTCCCTAAAGAGGGTGAATACTTTTTTTCCCCAGTTTAGGCAACTCAGCTGGCTCCTGAACATGTGTGGTAAGAACTGGCTGCGACTGTGTGTCAGAGAATAGGGAAAGAGTTTGCGGGACTGTGGTTTGTAGATCAGCTTGTAGATCAGTTTGTAGATTAGATGTAGATCATCTTTAACCCTCTTCTGCCTTCTCATATTTCTTCTCTCGCCTTGAAGATGGTGAGAGAACTGGTGAAACAGATCAAGACAAAGCTCCAGTACTAGTCATAAAATTGATCAGGTTGATGCCTCCTCTGTGCCACACATTCATAGCATGATTTCTTGGCTGACATTATCTTAAAACTAATTTCTTCCCAGGGCTGAGGTCGTACTAAGTTAAGATGTCCCTCTGGTACATATTTTAAGGAGACGTAAGTGTAGGGGGTTAAGGTGGGGAGGCGTGGGCCTGGGACAGGACCATATGCAGCCTTGTGCTGCTTTTGAACTCCTCGCCGCTGCAGATGCCTATAGCCATGGCAGCAAATTTCCCCTTTCCATCTGCCATAAGAGGTGTCCCATTCAATTGGGCCTGGCTCTGACCAGGATGACCTATGCATTCCTGACCTCCAGACCATTGAGCAAGGCCACACATCCTGAAAACTTCAGCACAAAAGGCAGCCATCAGCTCCCTTTGCTTAGCAACAGTCACTACCGTGAGCACATCAGCCTGATGCTCTGTACTGAGGACTGACTCTCATTAACGCTGAGTGCAGTTCAAGGTCTCTGCCTAAAACTCCAAACCTTTCACAGCAGTAGCTTGATCAGGACAGCTCTATTGCAGAGATGAGGTGGTAAGGCCATGGTGTTAAGATGTGGAGTGACAGGAAAACCTCTGGGGTGGCCTTGGCACTGTGGGTGCAAAGCAGACTGAGCTGCTTTCAGAGGAAAATGGCTTTTCCCAGACTCTCCTTTTCTTGCTCATGTACATACACACACAGTGAAAACATAAAGGCTGCCCAAGATACTCTTCCTTGGAAAGAAAAGATGCTGAGTAACTGACCCTGTTGTTTCTGTTTGTTTGCTTAAAGTATTTGAAAGCAACTGTAACGGGACAATAAAAGTACCTTAAGAGACCTCAAGAGAAGCCAAGTATAAAGTCCTGGGTCTGCTAGTCTGAGTCCATGAATGATGTAGTATCCATAAATCAAAATGCTCCAACCAGCCCCTTTGGAAGGAAACAATCACGAGAAGCAACATTCAAACCTGCAGACTGTGGCAATGCAATAAATCCAATCCTTGAGAATTTGCTTTCACTCTATTGTGTGTCTGCTGGCTGTCTTGGTAGAAAGGAAGTCTCTAAGGCTCTTAGAAATAACCAGGTAGGAAAAGATTCTTGCTTTTAATCTGTCAGTGAAATGTATCCTTTCTTCAGGATTTCTATCTCCATATAGAAAGCAGAAGCTAGAGATCTTCCCAGCATTCAGAGGATAACTTGAATTGCCTTTGCCTTACATGTATTGACAGATAATCATGCCTCTAAGAAGAATCATCTATCTCATTTCAATATAACAGATTTTGGTTTTTTTTGTAACAGAATTAGGGGAAAAACCCTCAATCCCTGTACTTGGAGAACCAAAGGAAGTGATGCTGTGGAATACTATCTTCCATTTCCAGTTGTTCCAGCAGGAGGATATTACTGTTGTTCCTTTACCTCCACCTGTCCTTCACAGCTTAATGTTTGGTAGTCCTTTTTGCTCAATGCTTATATGAGTATGCCTCGTTTCAGTCTAATTAAGCTGAGTTAGCTTAAGCAATTAAAATAAGTTTTTTCACAAGCTGATCTTGTTTTGGCTGAAGCAGCACAAGTGCAGGGAAAGGCACATGGCCTTCAGCAGCTCAGGTTTTCCCATGCCTCAGCTCGAGCAGAAGGCAGCCAGCATGTTCATGAGGACAACAAAACGGCCTGACACTGCAGACTGTTGTACAGACTTACAGGTCTGGTATTTGGCTCCTTGGTCCTTCAAAGGATTTCCTGCACCATCAGTTAGTATTGACCTGCACCATCATTAATGCTAGGTGATGATATCATTTCAAAACTCCTGCAAGAGAAATATTTGTTCAGTAATTATCTGCTAATTAATAGAGACATCATGAAACTTATTCCTCATAAATACAGCGTTTGAAGAGGAGAACCCATCCTCTCTAAATCAAAAGACTTCTCTTCCTATTCTCTTTTAAATGCCTTCCACCTGCTAAAAATCCATCTCGGAGCCTGATTGTCAGAGAGCTGTGTCTTGTCTGCTGGGCCTGAGGTTGGGCCTGGGTGCGCAGCCTGTACCAAAGGCTCCACATCTCTCCTTACTGTACCGTGGGTGCAGTACTATGAAACTTTGCTCTGTGGAGACTGAGTGCCCTGAAGAAGATGTCCCATCAGTGAGGGAAGTGTGTTTTTTTTTTTTTTTTTTTTTTTTTCCAAGTGGTAAGTTTGTCAGGAGCCAAAGTCTAAAAATGGGGATTATTGTGAATAGGACTCTGGAAAATACTGGAGAAAGGAGGGAGATTGAACTCCAGCAAGTCAAACAAAAATATAAAGGAATTAGTCTGAAATAGTCTTGCTGCCTAAAACACAAGCCTTAAATGCATATTTTTTATTAATTGTATTAAATTAGTTTTCTCTCCTCTACTTTGTTGGATATAAGATTCTTAAATGGTTGTAACATCATTTCTACTAGTCTTTTTAATGCTACCACAAATCTTACATATCTGAGCAGGTGGGTCTTTCAAGAGCAAAGCTTGACTTTCATCTGGTCTGAACCAGATTTTTAAATGGGAACTAATTGTTGGTTCAAAAATTATACTGATAAGCAAATTCTGGGGGAAAAAAGATCAAAATCTGAAAAGATCAAAATCTAGAAAAAAATCTGTGATGAGCTGTGAGAATAGAGCCAAGTAAGTTTTAATGATTGAAATCAGGGAAGATATGGTAGAGGATAAAATTGTTTTCTCCAGCTTTCGGAAATCTGGAGTAGTTCCTTTTATTTTTGCTAGAGTCACTTCAGATTTAGGGTAGTTGTTAAGACCGGAATCTGTCTAGCTGTGCTGCAGAAGATGGAAAACAATGGCAGATCTCGGCATCTTCAGAGAGGACCTATTTGCTTTTGATAATTTCAGAATACTTCACCAAAGACAGACAATATCTTTTGTGGTAAAGTCACCAAAAATTAGGAGAACTAGGGCTGGTTTAATCTAGGGATTTCAAAAATCTCTCAGTTCTAGCAACCCTTCTCAGTGATACTTGCTTGCTTCAGCTTTCTAAATGGATTTTTTTTTTTAATTCATTTTATGTAGCAGACTTTTGCAGGTGGTTATGTGAGTTAAGACTATTTTCCCCTTTTAAGCTGTCATTGGTCTTTTCTTCCTCAGGCTTATCTTGTGAAATACAAGTTTCCATGGAGATTTTATTTAAATAGACCCTGGGTCCTGTTTCATTGAAAAATCAGAAATCTGTAAAACACATCTCCTTCTTTAAGTGTTCAAGATATTTTTTGAAGGACAATGTTGTTCTTTGGGCTGTCAGTCAAACATGTATTTGCAAACACTGGGGCTTCAGCCTGACAACGCGGAGACTTGTGGGTTGAGCAGACTTACTGCGTTCATCAAACAGGGGAGAAAAGGTTACTGGTAAAACCACATTAGATAAACTACAATTCATGCAATTTAAAGGTATTGGAAGAGGCTTTTTTGTTGTTTTTTTCCCAAGATTTTTATTGTTAATTTGTGATGTACTGTGTCTTAAAATATTTTCATCTATGTGAATTAAAATCTAGAGCAAAAGATTTTAAAAACAGAGTATACCAAGCAAACCTATATTCTGCATGTTTCTGATGTTTATAAATGAGACTTTTTCCAAGAAGAAATGTTTTCTCCTAATGTTGAGAATCAACCGTAGAAAGGTAAACTAAATTAATGTGTCTATTAAGGACTTGCACAGGCCAAAACCAGTTTTCATATTTTATTAAAAAGTGTTTGGCCATTTCATAGCACTCTTTGTCCATAGATCTCTCCAGTGGAGAGTCCTTAGCACGTCTTTACAGGGAAGAAAGCCAGGTGTGTAGCAGAAGTCGGAATGTGGGACCCTTTCTTTTCACCGCAAGATAATCCCTTGGTAGCTGATCCCAGCCCCCTGGAGGATGTCAGTTATTTACCTGTGCCCTTGGAGAGGGACGTGTTTATGCCAGCGAATGTGGAATGTTAATGTAGAGAGAAAAGAAGAGCAGGAAAATAAGGGTCATAAAGCAAATCTTGGAAGGAAATGTTGATCCAAATAACTTGAATTACTCAGGAAAAGGGG
Source organism: Nothocercus julius (assembly GCA_013398735.1). NCBI lineage: Eukaryota > Metazoa > Chordata > Aves > Tinamiformes > Tinamidae > Nothocercus > Nothocercus julius. The sequence continues at coordinate 88,473 of VZSV01000176.1, read as the reverse complement.
ATAAATGTGCATCGAGAAGGAACAGTTTTTTGGATATTGGGGCCTCTTTTGGGTACTTGTATTTCATTCTTACAGTATGAACATTACCAACTTTTAAATGGTTGAAGCAGGAACTTTGTTTGTTTGTTTCTGCACTCATACAGCACAACTTAGAAAGGCCCATTTACTTCTCTGGCTGATGGGCCCTGGGTTCCTGCAAATTATAAATAATTGGGGCACATATGCCAATCAAAAAAACTCATGCTGGCATAAATCTAAATTCATTGAACAAAGATTATCAGGTGCAGAATTTGGCCTCTACAAATCCTGTTTTTTTTTTTTTTTTTTTTTAATCTGTGGAAAAAAAAAAAAAAAGAGGGGAGAGGGGGAGAAAGGATGGGAGGGATGCATTCCTGATATTGGTGAATTGCGCTGCTTGGATGAGCCGGGTAGATGAGAAGAACATCTCTTCAGAGATTGCTTCGAGTGCTTTCTGATACCTTGGTCTTGAAGGATGTACTTTAGTTACAGCTCTTTCAGGTTTTGCTCTTCCATGTTTTGCTGTGAATCAGCCCCACTGAGATCAGGCAAGGGCTTAATTGCTCATTTTTGATCCGAAGGGTTGACTACAGCTGTGCTTTGCTGAGGGGGCCACTTGCCTATGCCAACAAAACAGGGTGAGATGGATTCTCCTTTTGGCAACTATGCAAGAAAGCCCTGAGAAATTTTGCCACCTCGCAAAAAATGTACCCTTGGGCAAGATTGTGCCCGTCAGAGAGAGACGTCCCTTCTGAGCATTGTGGGCATATCCTGGACCACAGTCTTTGAGACCACCTTGCTCCTCGTATTGTTGCTCAGACCGTACAGTATCCTTCTTCAGTGAGATAAAAATAAATCTTTGTATCACATTTTTTCTTATTCTTTTGGATTGGATGAGAGAGGAGAAATAAAACTGCATTTCAGTTGCATTGAGATATTATTCTAAATAGTTGTGTGATGGGGAGGTGGGAAATACCAGCTCAGTGCAGTCATTTGCTCCATCAGTCGAACAGTGGTCCCAAATGATAGCTAATCAGAGATAAAGCAGGCACCAGCAGTGCAGTGTCAGTATTGCAGCTCTGGCAGATTTGCAAGGGAAATTCAAACCAACATGTGGTCCTTACCTTTGGCAGAAGGTCAAAAGAACATCACAACTTTCTCATCTCCTTGTTTGAATTTTCAAAGGTAAAGGGAACTTTTTCTTTTTTTCTTTTCCCTAGTATTAACACATTATAAATACACAGATATACATTCAGGGACTTTTCTGCAATACTAACGGTCTTTTTTCACAGGACATAGTTCTAGCATAGGAGCTTGCTATGCTATGGCACCATTTTTAACATTTTTTTTTTTTTCCAGAGGAAAGAAGGATTTTGAAATATTGCTCGTTTGCACGATTTTCTCCTTGTTCAAGCCCTCCCAGATTGTTTGCTTTACTCACTAATGGTGTTAATTCAGTTGCAATGTGGAGCAGTCAATACAGCCCTCAATGCCCAGTTGATCTTACTGGATGCAGGGGTCAAGATTCAAATCAAGATTTTGTACCCTGCTTGGAAGGATAGAGCACTAAAACTGCCCATTGCCAAGATCCCTGAATTAGGATCACTTCAGCTGTAGGTTTTTCCAGTCTAGATGAACAGTACCAAACTGTCTTCAGTAGTGATATCCAAATGTCACCCCTCGGCAATAAAGAGGACACAACCTTGCAGGGTAGACTTGTTGCTAGACTTTCTTTCTTGAAGTATTGCTGTAATTTTACCACTGGTGAAAAAGCGTCAGGGCCTGCCTTTCACCAAGGCACGGTCACATCTAGCCAGATATCTCATACGTTATGTGCTGCAGACTGTCCCTGAATCAGGCTGACAGCGGGGACAGAAATCCCCAGCTGTTTGGTCTGCTACCTTCTGATATGGAGGAGGAGGTGCGTGGGTGAACACGCGATAGCAAGCACTCTTAAAAATCATTTATTTAAAATGTAATTGAAGAGAAAATAATTGGATCATTGTCAGCTGATGAGTCAGGACCCGTCTTTTTAGAAGGTAATTTTCTGTGTTCAACAATGAGCCAAATAACAGAACTAAACAGAAATTATAAACCTTTCCTTTCTTTTTAAATGGCAGTTCTGTCTCATTCATTGCAGTGATACACAGATGGGCCAGGGGGTACTGGATGGTAAAGGTGATTAATTAAAAGAAGAAGAAATAAAGGGTCAGGAGAGGCTTACTGATGTGAAAGGCTGCATAATTTGTCCTTCTTGCATTGCATAATTGTAATAGGTGTTACGGTTAAATTTATTGTCTAAAAATATACGTCATGATTGTTTATGAGACTGCCCAGTTAACTTGGACTTGCAGCCAGCTCTTCTCATAGGAAATCATCTCCTGGGAATAGAGAAGGTTTTTGTCTCCCGCTGCTTTGCCTGTCTAGGAGGATCTGGACCCCAGATTAACTTAAGCTGGAATTTGTAATATTCATAGTAAGACATCACTCGGAGCTGGAAACTCTTATGAGCCTTCAGCAGCAACTAGGCAGCATAATAAAGGAGGGATTTTGTCACAAAACAAGACTTGCTTCTGACTGCCACCTCTTCTTGCAAGCAGTATAGACCAAAAGTTTTAGTAGGTGTTAGATTTCAACCTATGTTTTTCACGCTTTCAAACCTGTTTTGCAATGAGGATACAAAATCATTGAGTGCTAATAGTCAAAGGCTTCCCCTAACCTCGCTGAAGACCTAATAAGCTACTTGATTGGACTGTGGCAGAGATCTAGGACTGCCTTGGAACATGGGATGTGTCCGTAGGCTTGTACACCCCACCGAGTGAGGCAAGAGCAGAATAAAGTTGGTTTTGCCTTAATGATGGTGACGCCGGGCTACCTGGCTTCCACACACAGTGTGCATTGCAGACTAAGATTTGCGTGGCGGTAGCTGAGCAGTGATTTTTCTGGAGCTGCAGGATAAGAAGCAGTGACAGCTCAAGGCTTCTCAAAATTCCTTCATCTTCATGCAGACAGAGGAAGAATGCAATGTTGTATGCAGAATATGAATTTTCAGTGCCACTTGACTTTCCTTGCCTGCCTTTCCCTGTGCAGCCCCAGAGACGGGACCAAAGGCCTTCCCGCATGCTCTCCTTCTCTGCTCTCTCCTAAGACAGGGCTTTCCCCTTCTCCAGACGATGAGCTCCTCAGGAGGCAATAAAGCCAGGCAGTGTAAACACTGCTTCCTCCAGGATGCTCTGCCTCCCAGCCAGGCCCTAGGCTGTGCGCAGGAGGATGCACATGCATTAGCAGCATGTGGATCCAGCACAGGGATCACCTCCTGCCCTGGGAACCAAGAAGGAAGGTGACTAGTGAGGCACTGAGCACCAAAGCTGCAAGGCCAGGTCTGTCCTTCAGTGATGCTGCAGCACAACCCACCTAGTGTCCTTCTCTGCCTATGCTTAAGGAGGTGAGAGGCACTGTGCACCTGTAAGGGCATTGCCCAGGGCATGGTGGGTTCTACTCTTGCTATTATGCTTTCTCCTGGGAAATTCAGAATAAATTCAGGCATCTTTCAATCTGTTTTTACAGATAAATCCTCACTGAAGTGAAATGTGGCTTTCAAACTACTTGTTTGAAAAGTAACTGCAAGTTTATGTTTGAAAAGGAACTGCAAGTGATTGATCATGGTGCCTTTTTCTTACCTGAAGTGGAACAACTGTGCTTTTTTGAGCTGGTATTTGTGGTTCAGATCTGTGCACAGAAGATACTCTAAAATTCCAGTTTATCAAGTTAGAATATTGTAGGAAAATCTTCATTCTGCATCTCTCTCACTCTCTTTTCTTTACTTTTTGTTGTTGTTGTTGTTGTTTTGGTTAGGAAACCTAATCAAGGTAATTGGCATTTAACAATCAGTTTTTAGGATCTGACAGTCCTGCAGTGTGGTTTCTGTCACTGCACTGGGAGAGCAAGACTGGGGAGGAAATGGGAGCTATCATGTCATGTGGATGAGTAACTGGCTCAGACAGAGCCTCCTTTGTGTCGTGGCTTGAAGCCACGCTGCTGTCTTATTACAGCCTGTGGCTATTGCAATAAAAGGCAGGTGCAGAAGAGAAGCAGGGGAAATGGGAACTTTTGTTAAAAATGACTGTTTTGTATGTTCACATTGAGGTTTTTTAAAGCTAGCTATAAGCCTTGGAATATATTTGAATTATTCAAATCCCACCGAATAGATTTTTGTTTGCAGCATCATTTTCTCTATCAGCAGTCTCAGCATGAAGCAGATTCTTAGCAGTCACTGTTGGCCATTTAGATCGCTCTTAATCACACCCAGGTAAATATTTAGCTCTCAGGAATGTCACTCACCTATCTTAGTTTTTTTTAGCTGAAGTTTTCTCTTCTTTCAACTGAATGGAAAATACATAATACCATTTTAAACACTTATTTTGTTTTAAAACATTATCTATTTTTGAAGAACAGTGTAGAAATGAAATATAGGGTTCAACATGGAAATAGATGCAGTGTTTCTCCTGTCTAGAAATTTGGCAAAGTAAAAATCTTCAAAATGGTAGCTTTATGCATTTGGCTTCTGATTCAATTCATGTTTGAGGCTTATTTTAATTGGTAGGAAGAATTTAGCATGATAACACTGGAAATGAATTGCAGGTCTGGGACTCATGCCCCTCACATGTCTCTGCCATTGGTTAGGCACCATAGAAATACAAAGCATCTACTAGATGGTTCTTTTGCAGGGCCTGTCCTGTTCTGCCATGTGCTACAGAATTTACATTTTTCAGATATCTGTGCAAGCTACTTTTGAGAGCCCCTAACTACACATAGAATGATATTTCTTGGAAAATGGCTCTACATGTAGCAGCTTATGTACTATCAAAGACAGAGAGGTCCTAACTTCAGTTTAGACTTGGCCAATGTTGTTGTAATAGGTGACTGTTTAAAAACAGAGCTTGTAAATGTGCTTTAGGTAGCTGATTATCAAAGTTATTTCCTCTGTATTTTCTTAGCAATGGGATGCAATAGGGAGTGGGGACCAAAGAAGCGGCAGAAATTCTGCCGTAGTGTCCCCGACCTTAAACGTAATTCAGCTTCTCACCGTTGCTCCTGCGAAGGATTAAGCAGTATTTATATTCAGGCTGTTCAGTGATGCTGATTTTAGATGCTTGGCTCACACAATGCAGATTATTTTTCAAAGGTATCATAATCGGATTTGTTGATAATTATTTGGAAGATATCACCAAATGACCTCAAGCTAGGTAGAAAGAACGGTGCATGTTTTTTGACAAAGCCTCTGTTACGCTTCTGTGTCTATATTTCCATCCTTAAAACAAGGGTCAACCATACCCTCCTCTGCACTGCTGGAGTGTTGGTACTGTGCTGTGAAAACACTTAGCAGGCACAGCAGCAATTCTGTCTCTTTGGTCTTCCGAACGCCAGGATGTCAGACCACAGAATCAATGGGCAGCAGGTCTGGGCAATAAAACCAACTAGTTTCTTTGAAAGAAAAAAAAATGCATTTCTTAAATTCTTTGATTCTCTCCAGTAATTTAGGAACAAGCCTAAATTAGTTAAATAATTAAGAAAAAATCAGAATTGTCTGTCAATGTGAACTGTCTCAGCTAAGCCCACGTAAGAAAAGATGTCTTTGGCTCTAACACGGTACACTGCAAAATCCTGAGCGTGCTTTTCCTCCTATGGAGTACTTAAAAATGCCTCGGACTGCAGCATTTGGGTAAGAATGCTAGATAGCAATGAGTCAGAAAATGACAATACTCACATCGACCCTCATCGACCCAGCACTTTCAGACACTATAAAAACTTGGATTTTGGTTTTACTCATAAAAGGTATCCTTTCACTATTTTTGTGCTATGACAACTCTGTGAATTGAGTGGAATTGCAAGAAGTTTGTTAGGGAAAACTTGCCTCATTCTTGGATTCTGATACTGCTTTGAAAAGTAATAATAACCAAAGTTTATTGACTAATCTGTTAGTATTATGTACGTGAATACTAATCTACTGGCAAATACTCTTAGGATCCTGGATTGTCCTTCCGGGCTATTTCCCAGCCCTTTTAGGTTTACCACGTTTAAGGTTTGTTTCTCGCTTACGTCAATACCATCTCATTTACATACCTCACATTCTTGAAATATTAGAAGGATTCCAGTCAAAGGCAAAAAAACAACAACAACAAAGCAAGCCACATTTACTAGTGCTTAAACATGTCTCACAGTCTTGAAAAAGTTAATCTTTCTTGGTAGGTGTGAAAATTAGAGGTGCCTTGCCAATAGGTTAATCATAAAATCCTACTATGAAGGGAAGATCTCTGGGTTTTAGTTTTTAAATATTCTCCAGTTCTACTCAGAAATAGCTGCTGCATATCAATTACACGCTGAGTGGGAAGTTTTAAAACAACTGGTACTGCTAGAAATTCTGCTTGTCAAATTTGTCATAGTTTATTTAATTACAAGTATGAAGAAGAAACAACCTAGTAGCTTTTCACAGTCTCTCCCCCCTAGGGCAGATCAGTATTAAAGCCAATTCAGTCCGTTTCCTGATTGCTTCAGGCTACAGAAAATTGTTCCCCAGGGAAGAGAAGTAAATCAGTTATGATCTTTAGTCTCTCGGAGGGAGATTAGAGCCACCACACTGGTGAAACAGCAGTAAGCTTCCTCTGTGTAACTGATTTCACCTTTAATCCTACCATTGATTGAATATCGCTAAGAACACTGCCATACATTTTAAGGTCAAACCGATGATGAACACCACAGGCAAAGGAAGTTATTTACACAAAAAGGTAAAGACAAACTTTTAGCTTTACTATTTAAAAAAAAAAAAAAAAAAAAAAAAAAGCAGTAAAACATCTACTTTGAAAAAAAAATGCAATTTCAGCCATCCACCTTTCTCAAGTTTTTGTAAAGCTGCTTATCGCTGTGGTAGCCAGACATCTTCCAGCTAATGTGGAACAGTGAGGTCTTCAGTGGGCTTCCTCAAGTCTTGCGCTCATCTCCCTTTCGCAGGTAAGAGTTCACATTGCTGACAGACTTCAGCTCTTGATGTTCATTTTTTTTTTTTTTTATTCTTAGGTAAAGATAAACAAAAGGTAACAGCAAAGTTGCATTTGTTATTTTATGGAAGGAAATGATTTTACAAAGAGGACAAAAAGGGGCTTTTTTTTTTTTTTTCAAGCTATGCCAATTACTGTTGAATTTTCTCTCTCTTAATTTGTTATTTTGCTTTTAATATCGCAGCACATTTTTTCAGCATGGTCCTTTTTCTTTTTCTTTTTTTTTTTGTTTTTTCTGTAGTAGAAGCAATTTCTGTATCTACTGGGCTGAGAAGCCCCAAATCTGTATAGTTGAATGCAAAACCTGTGCATGTTAAATCCATAGGAAAGTCAGGGTAAGTTCTTCTGCTTTTGTGTTTATGTAAGAGATGAAGAACCATTTGTTTAACCCACTGCATGACACTTCATTAGGTCTGAAGACTCAGTCTGCTGAGGAACTTTAAGTGTATCGGGCCAAGATAAATTTCACCCTTTTTGCTACTCTTTTGGGACTTCAAATACCTGACTTTACTATAATTAAATTCCAGGCTCTTATACTTGAAACAGCTCCTCATGGTTTTCTGTCATGAGCTATCTAGAATGAGGGCTTTTATTTAGATCCTGTGATTTTGCATTCACATCTCCAGATCTCTGATCTGTTACCTGATCTGTTGGGTGACCTTAGGCAATCATAGGACTTGTGCTTCTCTTCCCAAATGATACGTGTGCTCCTTATTTATACTTTAGGTTGGTGGGGGCAGAAACTTGGAGTCTTAGCCAGCCCTGAAAGGGACTTTGTAACATCTGGGAATTATGCTTTTCAAGGTATTGAATGGAATTTTCAAGATATTGCAAAAGTGAAGGAGATTTACAGACATGTGGCATTAATACCTGGGTTGAATAGGGAGGAATAGACAGACTCAACTGAAGTCATGAAAACAAGGTAAATGAAGCAGCCTTGATTTGAACCAGCTTTATCGCTCACTGGTTGAGGTTGCTTCGTGTAGTCACAGCATTTCTTAGGAGACCTTTAATGAGTTTAATTGTTCTATCTGTAGCTTAGCACACTCTGTGCGTTTGTCACTTTTTATGTAGGACATGTGTCAGGTCATACAGCCTGATACCAAAAGTCCTTTGTCCACAGGGTACATCCATGTCTTTTACTTAATCCCACCATTGCTACTCATCACATTGTGGGAATCCAGTCAGCTACTACTCTGCGTGGGCACATGATTGCATTCATGCTAACAGAGCTTTGATGATACTTTACTGGTGTTCATTCTGAACAGAACTTGTGCCCAAAATAATCAGCAAGACCTCCACTGCCCCTCGGTTGTGGTCGTGCTATGCTGGCTTCTCTCCATGACTGCAGAGTAGCCACTGACTTGCAGGTCTCGGCCAGTTGGGACCCACTCCCAACACCCGAGGAGCTCGGGGAGGATCAGCAAGACAGGGAGCGGCTGCACCTTCCCCTCAGGGCACGTGCGCAGGGAGAGCCCTCAACACGTTGCTGCGTGAGCGCCCGCGCGGCTGCACCCTTGCCCCTGCAGCGGGGGTAGCGCTGCCATGGCCACGCGTGGAGGGAGTTTCTGCGGGTGTTTGAGTGGCCACTGACCAGGGGAGGGCAGAAATGGAGCCCTGCACTGGGCTCCTGCAAAGTCTGAAGACACCCAACAGGACTGGGACTGCAGCGTCTCTGGACAGCAGGTGGAGTGTGGATCCTCCCTGCCCCTCACGTGGGTTTTGCAGGTTCCTTTAGCCTTGTGGCGACCTCATCCCTGTCTGCCTTCTCCTGCCTCCTTCAAGCGTAAGGCTGCAGGCAAAGCCAGTCGCTCTGCCTGGGGCTGGGCCGCTGCCTCGTGCCTCGGCAAGGGCCTCCAGAGGAGGGAGCCGTGCCCCTCGGTGCACGGGGCGAGGCAGGCAGGATCCGTGCCCGGCCTCACCCAAGGGGCATCTGCAGGACCTGACAGGATCACACTGGGGTTTTCTTGGTTTGTTTTGTTTTCAATTAGTTACTAGGGAAAGAGGGATAGTCTCCTGATACTGTATCCTTTTCACGATTTTTCCCTGCTTTATCATTCCTGTTCATATTCCCAAGCATTTCTCTGGTTCAGCCACAAGGTGCCATCAGTAGACACTTATACACCAGGGTTGCATCTACTGGAAATGCAGAAGACAGGCAAGAAGTCTCTAATGTTACGTAGGGGAAAGGTCTAACTCTAATTAATGAAAACCGCAAGCAGGAAGAAATCAAAAAGATAAGGTAAAACACATTGACCAAAGGCTGTATATGCTTTATGCTGTTGTAATGATGATGTAATCAGCTTTTTTTTTTTTTTTTTTTTTTAAACTGATGTAATAATTAGTTTCCCTAATGACAGTGATATCAAACAGTGTCCATGAAGTCCTGTGTCCCGTTGTGTCTGCTGCTTGGGAGGACAAATCAAGGACCTGATGCATGCCTCTGAGCATGTGTATTTTGATACGATGTAGAGAGTGCATGAAGGGCACTGAGGACAAAAGTTACAGAAATAGTAGATTTTCTGGATCCTTTTCATGATTCTTGAAAGTGTATTTCCTGATGACTTTTGAGCTACCCGCTATCGCATCGCTTTATGTGTAGGCAGATTTGGAGGAGAGGTCTGACAAAGTGGTATCAGTGAATTTACACCATAATTCTGGAAGGAGTCAAGCTTGAAGGAGAGCAAACAGGAAAGGAGGCCTGGGACAAACTCGTTAGCACAGCAGCGGAGCTGCTGGTGGAGCCAGGTGGTGTTTACAGAGAAGTACAAGGCTGAAGTATTTCCAAGTATGTGACACATCTGCAGACTGAGCAGCTATTTCTTTACAGGCCAAACTTTGTGAGTTGGGATTCAGGTCCTGGCAAAACAGTCTGCAGTTTCTGAGAAAGTGGAGGACACACTTTTTTTTTTTATCCTGTGTGGCAACTTGGGGGGTAGGGGCTGATTCCCAATAGCCCATAAGGGAACGATCAGGATGCACATGGAAGAAATCAGAAGGATAAATATGATTTTGGAGGAGTTACAGGGCACAAAAGCAGAACACTAGTGCAGGTACAATGAGCTGAATGGGGAAGCTCATGGAGGAATGAGGGGCTGTGACCAACAAGAGAAGCACTTTGGCCTCCTTGGACATGAGGAACTTCTTCCTAATTTCTTTTCTGGCAGCCTCCGATATGGACAGCGTAGTTTGTTTGCAGACTTCCCTTTTTTGGTCCCTTACAAATTGACTCATTTGCTTTACTTTGTGTGTTTTTAATTTTCCTTCGCAAAATATGCCCGGTTCAGGTTCATTATGGTAAATTAATATTAGTGTTTCAATAAGGTTGCTATCAGTTCTTATTTTACACTAAATCTTTCCTGCAGGTTTTTCTTCTTCCCTCCTCCTCTCCATGACTAATAGATATCATTTCAACAGTTTGACTAACTGCAGTGTTATAGAAAAGGCAGTAATTTATACTGATGTAATGGCTGTGATAAAAATCATTTGTGTGCTGATTTTATAAATTAGGTAGGAAATGTGAGTGCCTCTGAAAAATGAAGTGCTACCACATGAATTCCAGTGTTGTTAATGCTTCATACCTTTCTGCTTCATTAAACCAATTTCACGGGGAGATGAGTTAGAGGAGGAAGCTGTGCTGCTTAAGGGACGCAACAATGGTTTAGTGAAAGAAATGGGGATAAGATTAAATTAAGTGCTACTTGAGAAATAGGGAAATACAAAAATATTCAAGCTTTTAGATGGCAAATTCAAAAATATGATAAGTTAGCTCTTTCATACCCAAAGAACTGTCTCACCATAATTGCATAGGCTGAATTCACAGGCTACTAATTAATATTGAAGAGTTTCTTGAACCACTCTTATAAATGAGTCAGAGTGCCTTAGAGTGCCTAATTTATAACTGTTTCCTTTTGGAAATCAAGACAACTTAGAATGCTGCCTTCAATGCACTCTCATCTTTGCTGCTAAATCCTTTGAAATAATTTCTGTCAATTTTTTTTTTTAAATATTATTTCATGTATTTCATTTATCAGCTTAATTTAAAAGTAGGAAGGAAGGGGGTGCGGGGAAAGACTTAAGATTAAGAAGCCTCTGCTAAGATCCTTCTAAGTTAGGCTAGTGATCCAGATCAGCCTAAAATAAATTTTCTAACCACTTTTGATTTGAATTCAGCTACACTGAAACTAGTATATTCCAGTTACATTCACATCAAACTTTTCTAGTAGAAGCTGTGGAATAAATCAGAGAAGTTACTTCAGAAAGCGCATCCACAGAATGCATTGAAGGTTGGGCTGAGACCTAAAACTAAGAGGCTAATTGATTTTTTTTTTTTTTAAACCACTTCCATAAAATAGCTGCAGCTATATTTTTTTTTTTCCCTTGCTCTTCTTCCCCTCGAGGACTAGAAGTTTTCATTCTCAAACGACTAAACCCTATTTGTTCTGTGGATGGTGGAACATGTAAATACAAAGGGAGTCATTCATTAAATAAGAGGCTTATGCATACACAAGTTTTAAAAAATGCATAGTTTCAAAGCACAACTGAGAGGCTGCCATTTTACCCCCGATTCACAATGAGAACTCTGTGTACAAGTGACCCAAGTACTGGGATCTGGTCCAGCTCTCAGATTAGCACTGGAAACACGTAGGGACATGGACGTCCCCCATCCCCCTCCACTGGTGGTAATGGGGCTCATAAATGGCTCGTCGGGACGAGCAGGGGCTCTTATTGCCAGGAGCATGTGCAGCGTTACCTGCTGCGTGGGGAGACCGCATTCCTTCTTGTGTATGGTGGGAGCATCGCCTACCATTAACGTTACTGCACCACTGACACTCACTACACATGTGCTTTCATTTAAAGTAAATCACAGTGCAAAACAGGATAATGTGCCAGGCAGCTTTAAGGCTGGATCTTGCCAAGCGCCCTCCGTTCCCCGTGAGGGGTGGGCAGAGTTGAGGATACTTAGCCCTTCGCCAGATTGGTCCTGGTAGCAAGGACGAACTGTTCCAGTGCAGCTCACTGCAATACTGTCCAGATCAGCCTCGCCAAGCGCTGGGCTCCGTCCAGCCTCGGTGCTGCTGGGTGACTTGAGCAGGGTCTGGCGCCTCGTGGGATGGGGTCTGTACGATGTAAGCAGTGATCCAGTTTATCTGCAAGAGCTTTTCCTTGTGATTCATAGCTTTGTTTTTCTCTTAAAATCTGTTGGCCAAGGAAGGAAGGGAGAAAATGGGGTATGAATAGAAAAGGAATTTCTACAGGTGGAAAACTCTGAGAATCCAAGGCTTTTGTCACAGCATTTAAAAAAAAAAAAAAAAATGGAATTAGTAATCCCATGAAAATGTCTGAAAAAAAAATTTTGCTATTAATTTATAGAACTAAGATGTTTCAGTGTGGTTTCCATAAAAGACAAAAGGAAACTGTACATTTGTACGTTCCCATCAGGACTTTTCTTTCTATAGAAGAATAGCTATTTTCCAAAGGAAAAGTATGTTCAGAAAAAGTGAACTCACCATAGTTGTCCAGGACCCACATGGCTTGTCCTTACATTTACCTGTTCTGTGATGTTCTCCGCTCAAACTCTGCCAGAATGGTTTACGTTATACTACCAATGTACATGGATATTTTCCTGTGCAATTTGGTGAATTTTCAGAGATCCAAGAACACAGTTTTCTTTTTCTCTGCATAAGCTCTGCATGTTCCTGGGAGGATTGGTTGCTTTAAGTCTTCAATTACTTTCTCTTTTTGTCCATGTGTTCTGTTTGTGTTTTTTTGTTGTTGTTGTTTTGTATTTTTCCTTCTTCTTTCTCTTTTGAATTGGTGGATTTTTTTTCTTCACTGTCTTTTACTTGGATCCTTTTCTTGTCTTCACTACTCTGTCATTTATCCTGCACTGTCTTGAGTGAACGTAGCTTGTTTCGAATGGGGAATATAGATATTTGCCCCTTTCCTTTTCCTCTGCTCCAGGCGTGTGTAAAGCAGCAGATAATGTTGACAGCGTTTTGTCTCTGTATGTGTTGGCTTACTGCTAGCATTGAGCGCAAATTGCAGATTAAATTCACATGCCAAACAGTAGAGAAGGGTTACACCAAACATCTAATAATGAGTAACTGAAGCTGCCCACAGTTACTTAGGTGTTTAGCTTCGCAAGACACTTAAAAATGGTAAACGTATCTATGAAAAGGAACTGCATTGCTGGCTTGTGTGGAATCTTGGACTCTACTCTTTTTTATACTAACATCCATTTTGAATCACTCCATTGAAGGAAGATGACAGAGTAGAGTTTGTTTGGCAGGGGCCATAAGGTTTTGACTCATGTTTCAAGATATATCATTCTTTTACATCTTGAGATAACTGTGAAAGACATTCCCTCTTCCTGGCATTTTCCTTGCTCCCAGTATTACTCTGGTTGGTTTATTTTGGAGGCTTTCTAGAGTGCAATTTTTTAAGGAACAATCTGGTACCTGCTATTGATAGAAGTACACAGAGGTCTGGGGACTGACTTTGCTGTGAAAATGTAATTTAGGTTAGAAATACTTGGGGAATGCTCCTATATTTTAGAAAATCTGTGCTAATTTGAGGGATTTGATTCATTTGGGTATGTAGGTTCCAAAGTAGAGCTTTATAAAGAAGTATAACATTTCTAGGATTTGAGACTATTTTAGAGTAAATATATGCTGGTATATTGAAAGAGAAAAGGCAGACTTGAGGAAAATTAACATGTTTTGGGGTGATATGGGTAAGTGCATGTCATAAGAACATTCCAGGCTTTGTTTCTGTTTCTGAACCTGGCAGCATTGGGCTTTCTGCAGCAGGAACAAGCTCTAGCTTCAGTTTCTCTTCTCCCATCATGCAAGGATGGGGAGCAGGTAGATCCTGTAATGCTAAACACAAGCATTAGCATTTCATTTGCACAATGAAGCCACCCGTTTATGTCACATTCAGACCATGGGAAATCTGGACGCAGTGAAACCCTTTACTGGCTCTTCCTTAGGTGAGTCACTCGCGTCCCTTACAGAGGTCTGACAAGTCATAAATTCTCATGAGTGCAAAACAGGAGTTCAGAGAGTTACATGGCACTCTTCATCCCCTGGCCAAAATTATCTGCTTATTGAAGCTAGATGCTTCGTGCTGTACACTGCACTTTCTGGAATGTTTTATTCATTCACTGGGCATTTTGAGCTTTGGAAGTGACTCATGAGCACAAATCCCAGTACATTTAGCCTTTTTTGCTTTAGATCGTGTGTTTTCAAATGACGAACATCTGTTGGATTTTCCTGTCAGAACAGTAATCTCTAAATGTGTCGATTTGGTGCCGGCATCAGAACACACTGATAAAAAAAAGCCCTCTGTCTGCTATCAGAATGGGGCAAACTCCTTTATTTTACCATTTCCTCGTAAGATGAAAGTTAAGACTTTCAGAAGTGCCTTCTAAAGTTTCGTGTAGACTTCCACTTTATTTGGGCAGTTTTCACAGCCAAAAATGTGAATAGAAGCTACCGAAGTGTTAGTGCACCTTGTTCCCTCTGGTGATAGTGAGAGACCTCGTCCTCAGCCAGCTTTGCTTGGGCACTCGCCATGCTCCTGCTGGCAGGGCTGCGAGGGCTGCTGCTAAAATAGATTTAGCAGTTATCGCACTACAGCAGCTTTCCATCATTTGTAAATAATATTGACAGAACTTGGTTAGCAGAAGTGTCGGGTGGTGGGTGGGACATTCCTAGCAAGGAGATATCATGGTGTCTCTAATAGAAACGAGAGGAAAAATGAATACAGAAAGGGACAGTGACCCATGTCATTTGAAGGCAACGGGATGATGCTCATCGCCTCCCATAGCCACTGAGCTGAACTTTTTCTTACTCTTGACATCAGAGTTTATTTTATATTATTATTCCACAAGGTGTCAAGACTGGAGAAAGAAAAATCCCGAACTGCTGCCATAGGTGGGTGTGATTCTGGAAACTGGAGAGGAAAACTTAGGCTGAAAATGCAGGACTGCAGTGGGTAGTTTAACTGAGTGGGCAGAATTGGCCCAGGTAAATAGACCCAGTGAGTACTGTAAAAAGCAATGCTTCTGCTCAGAGTAGGGTGTTTGTTTTTTTTTTTTTTTTCATTTATTTTTCCCATGAAATTGTTACTATTTGCCTGTAGAGGTGACAGTTTTCACCCTTTTTGAAGGTAGTGCTCTTATTTTTCCTAAAGGTACTGAAGAAAATTGTGATGTGCCAGAATAATGGCTTGTCCTGCCTTTATTCCTGTGTGCCCTTTCTGGCACAGCTGAGAGAAGAAACACTTTGCTTGGATGCCCTGCAGTTTGGGTCTTAGCAGTGCTGGGCATCTTTTTGGCATGTCCCTGTATGGTCTAATGCCAGCAAAACGCTTGGAGAGAAGAATGGATTTGGATTTTTAATTCTTTGTTCAAACGTTCACACATACACACACACAAAAAAGATTTTGGTTGTTTTTAACGTCCGAATTTTCCACCGTGAAACCATAAATCTTCCTCCCCAAGACTTTGTAAACCAAGCTGCAGCCTAGAGAGCTGTTACTGCGCAGGCGCTCGTAGCGAAACTAGTGGCAAAACACAGCGACAGGAAGGTGTTGCTTTAATTAACGCTTCTTTGGAAAGGAAGGGAGGGATATTTTTATAAGGCTTCTCTGCTTTTTATGGAAAAGAAATAGAGTAATATCTTACCTCAGGATAGCATGATTCCAATGCAAATGGCAGAGACTGGTGGCTTATTAATAGGCCTTGCCTGTAGCAAGCCTCCTCTCCCCGCTTCAGTTCAAAATTGATTATTTTAATACAGAATTCCTGAATGAAAGAGGTTCTTGGCCTTTTCCTGGGCTGTTGAATAATGTATGTGGGAGAAAGCAAATAGAGGCAGAGGGTCTCAGCTGCCGGAACAATGGGCAGCGCGCGGAGCGGAGGGGGCACATTAGTTTATCATTGCCCTGTCAGTCCTCATAGGCTGGGAATCGTGGGATAGCCTGGAAAGAAGCAGCTGCTGAACGTGTGGTAAACTGACCGGGGCACTTTAGAGAGACGACTACATTTACACATCTGAAAACAAGATATTGATTTTCCCTACAAAGCTGGGGAGAAATAGTCCTCCTTAAAACATATCTGAACCATGGCTTATTGGCAAAATCGCAGCACTTTCGGGCTGCTTTGAGAGCCCCGAGACTTGGCGCGGAGCGGCTTGCAAATCTAAAACAGAGGCCTCGTAAACTTCACTTTTCCTCTCTCAGTTGCCTGACTGTCCTAATCCTCTTGTGACACACTGCATATAAAATGCAAATGCAAGCAAGTGGGATTTGCAAACTTTAATGAGAATATTTTTCCTGGATTAGTAGGGTTTCTTTTTTAAGGTAAAAATACTTTTAAAGCTACGCACCCTCCCTTTCTGTGGTGCTGAATTATACTTACGGGAATTGCACTTGTGCGATACCCCTGAGATCCCCAGCGCTGACCATTTCAAACAGAAGTAGGATTCACGCTAGAATGTATTTTTGCTTTGTTTTAATTGCTCAGGCAGCAAGGTTTCTTCCTAGTCTTAGGAAGTGGCAGAAATAAAAAAGTGAAACAAATTTCTTGAGGCGAACGAAGAAAGGTGATTACTTGAATTATAATTATTTTAAATAGTGAGTAGATTTAAAGCAGAGCTGGGTACGTTTCCAGGTACTGTGATTGCTAGGTGTGTGAAATGATGGTGTCTTACTGTAGACCAAGTTATTAGGATGCTAGGATTAGCATTTATGACTATTATTTTAGCTTTCAGAAATGCTGTGATCCGTGTGAGTCAGGACCTCCCTGTGCTGGATCCGTACAAGACTATTTTTACAAGGTAAATCACAAGCAGAGAAGTTCTGTGTGAAACAGTGTGCCTAATCACACTGTTTTTATTCATGTTTTTATTCATCTAATTGCAGGTCCAGCTTCCCCATAAGTATAATGGGTTGGTTTGTGGTCCTTATCTGAATGGCCTGAAGATTCCAAATGTGAAAGCGTCCTAAACTTTTGTTGGCTTCAAGACCTGCTTTCTCAATTTTCTTGGTGAAAGACCAGGTGCCTCAACACCTACTAGCAGGTGTAATCAGTGCAGCTAGCTTTACATATAGTATGTAGGTCTTGCAGGGCCTACACTTTGTAAAACCAAAAATAAATGTCTTGTCACTGAGTCATTGAGTAGGACCAACAGTACTCGGAAGTACGTGACTCCTCCAAAAACAAAACAAAATGAAGGCATTAATTTGCCTGGGACATTTTCAGATTAATACAGTATTTTCCATTTGAATAGATGTAGGAAATGGAGCTGCTCATCCTTTTCCAGTCCAATATTGTGATGAGAGCTATAGAAGAACTGGAATAAAATAGGAAGATTTTACTGCAACTTTTTTAAAGTCAAGGCCAGCATGGTTCCCTTCCAACTTAAATGTGGTTCAAGTCCAAAATCAGTGAGCTCTATGGCGAGGTGTTACAAAATAATCACTTAAAGCAGGCTTCTAAACCTATAGCTGTGAAGTAGAATGAATGTTCAGGTTTTCTACAGTTTATAGAAGCCAGGATGCTCCTATTGCTTGCAATGAAAATTTAGTGCTTTTAAAAGCTGGTTCATTTATTCATATTTGAATTTCAGAGTCTAGATTTAGACAACTGTTAGTTAATTATTTCAGAATAATGTGTGTAAATCAAGGCAGATTTTGTTCTCCAAACGTGATAAAACGTAAGCTCGCTGAATAAGAGCCCCGTTAGGAGTTTGCAGGTTTCCCACATAAAACCAGAGGCTTCTGGAAATGCGGTGTGCTTGTTCCTGAGATTTCCTGGCAGTGACATACCATTCTCTGTGCTCTGGTTTAAGCTGGTCATTACTAATAACTTCCTTATGAATAGCCTTGTCTGTGAAAACCTTAAAACTGTGGTTAGAGAATCCTGACTAAGCAACAAGAAGAAAAAGGCTGGATGACATCAGGCAAGAGGAAGTTTATCGCTTACTGGAACTCTGCATTGTATTTGCTTCAAGGGCCTTCCAGGGAATGACAGAAAGCTCAAAGCCTCCTATCTGGCTTTCCTTTCCTGGTGACTTCAGTGGGAGTTTTGCCAGAAGAGCTAGAAAGGATCCTCTCAAACTGTCATGAAATCCAGAAAAGATATACAATTCTTTTCAGTTAAACGCTAAAATATACCTAACAGATTTAATTGGATTAATTGGAGCAAGTGGTAACGGGACAAGATTAAGTCTTGCCCGGAGAGATACTGTTTTAGGTATCTTCTTCCCCGGTGAAATAAATTTCAGTGAAGCCAAGAGATCATTGATACAGTTGTACTGAACGCTTTTAAGAGTATCTGAAGAATCTAGAATCATTAGAATTTATGACGAGTAGAGTGGTATGGCTGGCAGCTATACTCACCCTCATTCTGTAGGCAAATGCTGTCATGCTGTCACTGGCCGAGACAATGGTCAATGGGATAATCTTTTAAGCAAGGTGTCCCAGGTTGTGTGATTCCCCTTTTCCTTAACGTCAAAGAAACTACCACTCCACAAGAGCATTCTACTGATGACAGTGGTCATTAGTTGGAGAATAGGGTGACTTACTGTAAAGGCAGGACTGTTCCTGTGAGAGTTACCCAAAGAAATGATGGCATTACAGATGGAGTACTGCATACAAGGAAACACCTTCTGGCTGAGAGGACTGTTTCTAAAAATATTTCTGGTATGTTTTAAATATTTGACATATGTATATTTACAGGACTATGATTATTAAAAGTACCCCTCATCAGTAGATATCAAACACTTACTGAGAAGTTGAGGGTCATCAAACAGTATAACACACTCCTCCCCAAACTTTCCGGGACACAGAGGCAACTGTGATCTGTTTTAAGCCTCATTCAGTAAGGATAGTTTTACGAAAATTTGTTATTGACAGTTTGTTATAAATTGAAATTTAAATAACTACATACTTGGCAGATTGGCTTTTACTTCCCTTATGTAGACTGTCACAGAATAGTAAGAGTTGGAAGCATGGGTTAAATGTTGACAAAATTTTAAAAACTTTTTAATGTATGTAATGTTGAACATCACATGCCATCTGGTAGGACACGTGAGGAACTATAGGTCAGAAGCAGAAAAGGATAAAGAGAAAAGCATGACCATTGGAGGCTGTAATTCAAAACAGTCGTCTTAATGTTGTTCTCATTTTATATAATCCTATGGGAATAGGACTACCTCATCTAACAATGTTATTGAATTCTGTATATTAAGATGAAATCTGAAAACCCCCAGAGTATGATGCCTATTTCATGAGGATAAATGCAGCTCTCATGTTAAGAGAGGCAGATATCAACATTCCTAATATGTCTGGGCAGTCTGGAGTGAGATGAGAAATTGCTGAACAGATTAAAATAAAGCCTTGCTGAGCTGTGGAACTCCACACTCTCATCACCTCTGCTGATCCACCTCTTTCAAAGAGAAACTACCATTTCCTGGCATGTTCAAGTGCACTGTAGGTGTTTTAGGACATGGGGAAGCCAACACATGAGCTCACGGTGCAGTCCTGAAACTCATGTTTCTCTTGGCCTTTGCAAAAGCCCACTGAAGTCAGTGTGGTGGAGTTGGCGAGCAGAACTGGAGCCTGACTGCGGTGAGGGGAGTGTGAGGTAGGGTCTTATCCCGGGAGCACTGAAGAGTTACTGCACTGTAAGGAGGGTCCATAAAATGCTGTGGCAGGGGCATAGATATAATGCTGTCGTGAAGTCCTTTTCCTAAGGAGTTGCTTTTTTCTCTTTTTTTTATTCAGTCTGGTTCCGTTCCTGCTGAGCACTGAAGACATCCCGGCTTCACAACTGCTCAAGCTGTCCAGAGCGCAGGTGCTAAACCCTCTGCACTGATGCATGTCATCCCTGATGTGTCTGCAGCAGTTGCTTGGGACAAAGGTGTTAACACATTCCTTCCCATCACAGTTATTTAGAATGAGAATCTTCTTCCACCGGAGGTTCATTGTGAGCCATTCTCCTGTCATGAAGTCTCAGTCAAGTCACTGATCTCCTCCTGCCTCTGTTACTCAGCTGAGCACAAAATGCAGAGCTGTGCTAGAAACCAGGTGCTGTAACTGCGAGGTCACACAACCAAATCCCTGCTCCGGCTACTGCTTCTGCAGCTCTGATAAGGAAGGACTGTTCTACAGGTTGACTTGGGTTAGGCAGGACATCATCCGCTTTACACCATTGTCTCCCTAATCCTGAAAATGAAAATGTTTTTGACTGAATTAAAAGAATCCCACATGTATTTAGGAAGAGGTGAATTACAGGCTCTCAGGCAATAATTGCAGGGGAGCTATGTGTTTCTGCCTCTGCTGGGCAAACCTTTGCTCCTCTTTCCTTACGGATCAGCACAAACAAGTCGGTGTTCGAGGTGTCCTGCTTCCGTGCTGTCTCCTTTCCTCAGCCTCCTCGATGAGTTTGCATTCCCCCAGTTTACAAGACATAACACAAAGTTAAACACCAGTCTATCTTTACGTTGCAGCCCCAGTAATATGCTACTGTGGCCTGAGTCCTGCCTTAGTAACAGCGATATTACAAGCAGAATATCAATATTAAAGTAATTTTCTTGGCACATTTCCTTTTGTGCGTGTGTCATGTGGGGGAGAGGCAGGAAGTAATACTTGCATTTTCATTCAGAGGAAATGTTGTTTAAATTACTCATTCTGCAGAACAGCTAAGTGCCTTTATTCCCCTAAAATTTTCTGCTAAAATATATGCTGATATATAGTCCCCCATTTCAAAAGATATTTGTAATATATGAAAAGTTGTAATACATATTAGTCATAGTCTTGCTTTGTTTCCGCTAATGTTGTGGAAACATTTAGATATTTTCCCAGATCAATAACCCTTAGCAGCATATAGTTTTAAGAGGGGTGTTCTGTGCTTTAGTGGATAGAAATAGGATTACTCAGAGCTGTCTCTGGAGGGGAAAATAATAAATTTTGAACTTCAGAAAGTGAGGGAATTCAGAAAATCCTATAACACAGAATACTTATTACTGCCTGTGTTTCATACAGGCTGTAGTCTTTCTCTTGTCAATTTTTTGTATGCCTCTGGTGCAGTGTAGATGGTCTTTGAAAGTGATGATGAAAGTATAAGAAATGGAGTACTTGGGTTAGAATCTGAGTTAAATAACCTTTTTTTTTTTTTTTTTTTTTTTTCTCCCGTTAGTGAAATTTTTAAAGTTTGTCTCAAGTTCCTTGCTTCGATGTCCTTGCAGCTATGTTAATCCCAGGAAACAGAAAGCATGAGATCTCATTTGCTGCTCCTTTGTGTGCTACCTGTCTTTAAAGTTAGTGATCTCTTTAATCAGGTTCCCACTTATCTCTTAACAGATAAGGCTCAGCAGGTTAGTTAGTTAAACACTTGGCTTCCAACTGCCTTATTGTGATTTATTGACTTGTTACTGTTTAGAGAAGATGTCTGAGTTAGTGTCAGGTGCAATACTGAAAAGCAGTCATTTGCTAACAGAGTTTTTGTTGTTTTCCATTGTTAGTACACTGCATTTTCTTACTATTTCACCTCTTTTCGCATCGATCCTTGTCAACCTGCAGAGCTGAACAGAGCAATAGTCAGGAGTGCTGACAAATGCTTAGAGGGGAGCTAAGATCAGCCGTGTTAGAGCAAGTCTTGCAAAAGCTTTACAGAATGGGCAATCTGAGTTAACAGCTAGTTGGTTAATGTGAGCCTTGGGCCCCTCATTCGGATAGAGCACTGCTGGAGAGGGAGTCTGGACCCTGGCTGTGGCTGTGGTGGCTGAGTTCACTTACAAGTAGGTGAGGTGCACTCCTGCTGTCTTTTTGGGGAAGTTACTTCATTCTCAGCAGTTAGAGCACATTGGCTGTAGCAAAGCTGCCTTCCCCTTTCAGAAGCTGGCTCAGTTGCAGAGGCCAGGTGAGCTGGGGAACTTGCTTTTGCTGCGCCTCTGGAATCAGGGTGGTGAAAGCTTTGCTCTTCCCTGGGCTGACAGGGAAGCTGCTGAAGTCTAATTCAGATTTAGTCCCATCTAATGGAGCAGTTCTGTGCTTCTGTGGGGTATCTGCAGCAGCTTATCACTGTCACATCCGAGGGCAGGCCTTCAGACCTCAGCAAAGCATTCATCAAAAGTTCTTTTCATCCAAGGTCATGTATCTACAGATGCTGCTGAGAAGTGAATACAGTTCCTCTCTGCAGTGAGGCCAACAGTTCAGCTTCCTGAACTCACCTGTGGAGTGGAAATATATATATATATATATATGTTTATATATATATACACACACACACACACACACGTATATATATATTTACACACACACGCGTATATACACACACACACAT
Source organism: Nothocercus julius (assembly GCA_013398735.1). Classification (NCBI taxonomy): domain Eukaryota; kingdom Metazoa; phylum Chordata; class Aves; order Tinamiformes; family Tinamidae; genus Nothocercus; species Nothocercus julius. The sequence continues at coordinate 66,048 of VZSV01000176.1, read as the reverse complement.
ATGTATAGATGAGTTGTAAATATCTCTGTTACATTATGCATTGCTAAGTTAGGCAGCCTGCTGGAGTTTTTCCTATATGACTCAGACTGAAATCAAAGATAACTTAAATTGAAGTTAATCAATGGAAACCTGTAAAAATACACTGCTTGCACCCAGAAATTATACTGCTTTACTAAAACCCAGTATTTTTTCACTGTTACAGACAAGGACTAAATCATAACTGTAAATCACTACAGCTTTTGGAAGGGGAACAGACTGATTTGCTGTATAAGACATCTATATATTGGTACCCATAGTAAAGATCATGTCAAGCTACCTATTTCTTTCGAAACAAAATTGTTTATACCATTGCAGTAGCTGCAGAAAAAGTTCTGCGTTATTTTTTCCTATAAAATAAGAAAATAAAGCATATTAACGGAGTTTGCACTATTTAACACTGCCTGTCTTTGGATCAACACAAATGAACACCCAGTCTGGACTCCAGTAGAGCAAGACTCATGCAGGAACATTTTCTTCCTTCATCCTCCAAAAGATTTTGAGAAATCTTTAAGTTTTACTTGACTTTGGTTTAATGTTATTAAATGTATTTTTTTACTTCCCCAGCATTAGGAAACTTGGACCCTTCCTGGCTGACATGAAACCAAATCAGAGATGCCAACCACCCATTGACTTCACCTGGATGTTTAATGCTCCTGAGACTTGGCCATCCTTCTTTTCAGACTTCATTACTTTTATGCTGATTTCAGTCCACGGTAAGTACCATCTGGAGAAGAGCAGGACACCTAAGATAGTTCCTTCTTAATTTTTCATGGATAGGCCAAGGATTGCACAAGTCCTGTCTTTGCTCCCCCACACTGGATTTGCTCTGCTACCCACTGCAGGATGGTCATTGTGGGTTGCCCAGTCATAATTCAATCCATAGAGACCTACTTTGACCTGGAAAAGTATTTAATGTTTAAGTTTAATGTATTTTAACTGTTTCTAGTCAAAAAATGTAGTTTTTAATATGGAAATATAAGAGGAAAGCTAATGGCAAAGCTAAAACCCCAGAATCTTCCAGGAAGCAGGGAAGTTATACTCTGATTGACCGAAGTATATCACATAAATACAATTATTTTGTCCTGCTTATTCTTGTATTAATCTATACGAGGCCATTTTTTGAGATTTTTGCCTGTTTCCCCAGTTAAACTCTAGTTTGCCTAAAATACTTACATTTTCACTTTAATCCATTAAATTTAAACAAAATGAAAATATTCAATAGATGAAAAAGTAGAGTTTAAAGCTGATTTTCAGGAAACTGCTATGTAAGCTCATCTCATGAGGAATCTCCAAGCAGAGGAACAAGTCTTTAGTCTCTTTACATTTTTAAACTCACAGCCTAAAGCATATTTTCTTTTCCCAACACTGGTAAAATTCAAGATGTGTCTTTAATTGGTTTAATGGAGCCACAAGGCATTACGTTAGACAGCTTTTTCCTAGTTCACAGAGGTCATATTGACATGTACCTCGTGGTATTTCCTTGTTTTCAAGATAAGATAAAACAAAGGGGAAGTGTTCAGTTCCAGGTGAGTGGAAGAGGGCACAAGAAATGGAAAAAAAGATAAGAGTGTTTGATGCAGGTGGAAATTGATGATGCAGTGTCTTTTTGCACTCAGGTTACAACTGCAACTGCATAGGAGTCTGCCTATAGAATTAGAGCCTGACTATTTCTAGTTTGAGGCAGAAATATAGGAGAGTTAGAGTGGATTAATTAACAGTGGAATCAGTCAGTGTTTTCTTTCAAATATGATGAGGTTGTAGGAAGCTTTACTAATATAGCTGGGATGCAAGGTCCTAGTCACCTTGCATGTTAGAATGTCAGAATAAATCCAGTTAAAAGCAAGTAGTGGCTGTTTTTCAATTCTGGCCTCCTAGCAGAGCCAAATAATTCTGCAGTTGGAAAATTTTGGATTGAATTTTAGTAATTAAATGCACCTTTGTTTCAGAAAAGAGATTTATAACTCCTCCCTTCTCTCCAGTGAAGTCTCATATCCTTCCAGTCTCTTCTACTCCAGTGCACACAGCAACCTTGACTAGCAGTGATGGGCAATAGTCTATCAGTATTTACTCCTGGCCTAGCTGAGTGCCGCTAATCAATAGTGCAAGGTTCATAAGATTCTCTTGTTCCAGTTTCCCTCTTCCCACTGGGAACAATTGTTCTTGAGCCTTTTGTGTAGCTCATGAAGGGATGAAAATGTTCTGCTAGTCTTTCTCTTGGGATTTTTCAGTCAATTTGTGGTAGTAAGGGACAAGCTGGAGTTCATAGCATGAACTCTAAAGGTGGTCCTCAGAATGGTTGCTCGTGGCTTGAATCTTGAATGTAATTGTTTTTTTTTAATTCTATATTTAGGGTCTAAGCTTCAGCGGGTGCCATGGCTCCGAAGGATCATTGTGAGGATGATTGTGATCATCTAGCTTAACTTCCAGAGTAACATACGTGGTAGGGCTCCCAGCATGAATTCCTGCTGCAAGGTCAATACTTGTGCTTGTTCTAGAATATCTTTATAGTCACCCATGCACAGTAAACATAAAAAATTACAAAATGTCCATATTTACCTTGTTATTCTAGCTCTTCAACTTTGGAGTGAAATCTGAACCTTACAGTGAGTGTAAATGTATGAAGTTTCAAAATCCAGTGATCGGCATCTTGTTCTTTCTAAAATACAGCTGTCAAATTTCTCTTCCTTTAGTGCTTGTTTAGGGACTATAATCAAGCCAGTGTTTTTTGAAAGAAACTAAATGGTTTGAATTCTTGGAGTCTTTCATCTGCAGTGTGTTTTTCCCCTTTCTGGACTCCTTTATTTTCCAGTATTGTTCCTGAAATGTGAACACCGGACCTGGTTACAGATTCAGGAGCAGTAGGACCAGATAAAATGCTGCTCCTGGAGATTCTGCTGTTTAAATGTCCAGAAATTATCCTGGCCTCTTGGTTAACTCTTTGTATAGGAAAGGGGTTTTCGTCCACAGACTCTTTGCAAGGTCAGTGCTCCCCAGGATGGGCTCCTCAGCCTGTCACTGTCTCTTGTATTCTTTGTTTTCAGATATGTGATTTTTATATTTTGCTCTGTTGAAACACGTATTTGCTCACTGCACATAATCTACCAAACAGTCCGGGTCACTTTGCATGATTGACCTAACTTTTCATCAGTTAACATTCCTCTGGTCTTCACTCCTTATTAGCAATATTTGGTGTTTGCTTTTTTTCTCTAAGTAGCACTGAACAGACCTTTAGGGACCACATAAATGCAGCTATTGGACAATGATTCACTTTTGTAATTACATTTGGAAACCTGTTATTTAATTAGCATTTAATCCACTCAGTGTATATAATTTCAGTCTTTATTTGTGTGGTTTATTAATCAAGAGGTCTCACAAACCATTCAGATAGCTTGCCTCAACCGTTGGCACACGAACTGCCCACTTTGACTGAGACCAGCAGCATGGGATGTAGTTGATGATGACTGCTGCTCTCCTTGTTACTGGCCTCTGTGTTGCTTGCTTCTCCGAGGAGATGGCTCTTGGCAAGTGAGAGCTTCAAGCTCCCAGCATCCACCGAAAGGCCCTAAGTGTGAAATGAGTTCATTGGTGCTGCAATATTCCTGACTTGGTTGTTTGGACACCACATGGTTTAATATTTCAGTATATAGGTAATGAAGTTCTCCAAAGAATATCATTATAACCTGTTCTTTTTTCTTTACTTCTGGGTTTTTTTAAATAGATAGCAAACAAGCTAAAATGAGAATTGTACAGACAAAACAGTGTGTTTTTTTGAGCTCTAATCGTCATGTATGGCAAGAATGTAATATTATTGTGTGATATGATAATAGCTAGTGCTGAAATGTGTTGCTGCCTACAAGTAAAACACCTGTATTACTTTGATGCAGCACAGTTATTTCAGTGCTGGTAGACTATATCTAGCAGATACCAGAGCTAGATTTTGTTAAAAGGGCACAAATTTGTGATGAACAATACACAAAGTATTGCTTTTTCTGTGTGTCTCTCCCTGTTTAAAATAAATAGCAAATTACTTCCAAAATCTTAGGAAAAATGTTACTTCTGAAAGAAAACATATCCTAGATCCCTGTCTTATGCCTCAGTTTAAAAAAGAGGGAGAAATAATTAGCACTGTACATGGCAATGTAATGTGATTCACCCTATCTTTACCATCCAATTAATATTCTGCTAAAACATCTCATATTTAGGCAGGAAAACATGCTACTGTAAAACCATGATCACTTGTAAATTGTTCAATCTGTGAACTCTCTGCTGTTGTTTTCGTTATGGTAGCTTATTACTTGTAGGTGTGTAAGACCACTGCTAAAACTTGTTCACCTTAGAGATGAGCAAGTATGAATCATTTTGAGGACTAAAGGGTTGGATAACTGAAACAGATAATCTGTCCTATTTATTCCATGTGACTCTTGAGCAAAATATACTGGATTTATCGAAAATGAAATATTTAACTGAGAAGAACTATCATAAGGATTATTGAGCCTCTATCTGGTACATTAATATGAAGTCAAAAACTCACCAGCTTATTCCTCTGACCTTTTACTAAATCAGTTCACTTTCTGAAAAGCCCCACTTCTTCCCTACACCTTCAAGTCAACGGTCACCCTCTATCATATCACCATAATGGGAGCATGCTAGTGGAATTTGACTCCGAGCATTAAGGGTTAAGCTTTTTGAGAAGTGCTTTGTTTTAAGTTTCCCAGAGGGTGAGTCATCTCACAGTGCATTGCATCGAGGTGCATCAGTCATGTAGCTTTATGTCTTGGAGTCATAAAGTCACCTAATCAAATGTGACTGACACTATTTGACATGACAAGTCACCCAGGAAAGTGCAAGAAAACAAAAAATATGCTTTTCTGAAAATTCTGGTTAAAGCTGCTGTCTTTTCCCATGTTTTGTTTTAAAGTGCACTGAGGAAGCATATGTTTTATGAGGGGTAGGGGGAGGGAAAAACACATGAAAAGATTTTCTGATCTAGAAATAAACAAGCTATTGTCATCCTGACATAGTAGAACTTGCAGCAAAAGTGTTCTTGAAGTCTTTTCATACCAAAAGCCTTTGGGAATGTTGTTTTGGTGTGGACATGATAAAGAGGCACGAGACTTGTAAAGCTTTTCTGATGTAGCGACACACACATGTGTACAGATACAAGATCCAGAAAAGAAACTAGCCGCCTATGATCAATGCATCACATTGTGCATATTCTTAAGATCTCTTCTACTTGCAAGAATTCACACAAAACACTTGTGACACTGGAACACTAAAATTATAAATATACGAGATACTATATCTAAGGAGAAAGGCTTGTCTTACATAAGGCTTATTATATCTTTAGTCCATTTCAGTACCATACTCAAGATACTATAAACAAGATTTTTCAAGAACTTCTTCTAACGTCATTCTCAGGATGAAGCGCAGCCCTCTCTACCTGCTTCTTTGCCTGTACATTTATGTACACAAACACACACAGCAAACATTGTAAACACTTGTACACATGCTTATCCCAAGTGGTCTGTTCAGTTCTCCAGAATCGCTGCATTCAAGTTGCTGGAAATATCCTACAAGCTGATGCTAAGAATTCAGCTACTGCCTGTCTTTGCAATGGTGCTCTCTTTTTTTTCGATGATAATTGGTATCTTTTCTTCAAAACTGGTTTCTCAGGAGTTATATAGATTTACATTATCACAGTAAGATAAATGCTTCAAAGGGGTCCGTAAGAATTCAGCAGCCAGAAGATAATGATAATAATAGTAATAGTAATAATAACAATGAGTTATTTGAAGAGCTTGAGCAGCTTGACTCTTAAATTTTTAACGCTTGTGATAGTCAATAAGAAAAATTTGGAATGTCTTACACTAGAAATTTTCTAGTCCTAAGAATTATCCCATAAGCAAATGGTCAGGTTCTAGGATCTGTATTTAGCCGTCTTATTCCCTGTAGCTCCTTTTCCTAACACCTCATTGACTCTTACAGAGTTAAGCAAAACCTTACAGTTCGAGTTTATAAAGGTATGAAGTGTAGGTATAAGGTTAAAAGTTCAGTTTCTCACAGCCAAGCAGGGAGAAATTAGCATTTGAAAATACAGTTACTTGTTTTTTTTGTTGCATAAATACAGATTTAGGGATCTAATTGTAGATCCTGGAGTTGACAATTTGAGCCATGCATCAGTAAGATTCATGCTGTGATAAAACAGCTTCTCAAGAAGCAAGAAACAGAGCCAAGTTGGGGTATCAGCTTTCAAGAAGTTGGCTTTTCTTTTGCTTCTGCAGTATCTCTCCAGTAAGCCTCCTATCAAGCCTAGCAGGAGCAGCAGCTGTTTAGAACTGTTCCTGTGTTAACCAGTAACTGTGCATGCACTTGCAGGAGTAGGGGAACATAGGAGAAAGTAAGTGACTCTTTTAAGACTGGACCTAACAAGATTTAAGTGCAGCAGGTGGGGGAAAAATATATATATATATAAAAATACCAAATAGTCTCTGAAGAACTGAAAATGTACAGCTTTTTGTATGTCCGTGTGTCTGTTTTAAACCCATCTTAACATTACTCCAGAGGGGAAATCTTAGTCTACACTTATTTTCTCTGCTATGGATAATACTTTTCTACTGCATCTTGCAAGTTCCTTGTATGCTCGGATGGGTGATGCTGATACTTGTAGCTGCTTTACTAGCTCTGGCACGTTGATCTGTCGGTAGGAAGATCTATTTGGTAGAAAAGGGCTTGAGGTTTCTGTAGCCTTTCTCTTTTCCAGGCAGAACTCTGCAGCTGCCTGCACATTTCCTAGCCGTGTACCCAGCATGGAAATAACTTGACGGAGAACCAGGCAATTAGGAATTGGCTCCTGGATTTGTGGTGGGTTGGCTTCCAGCATGTCCGTTTTTCAGATAGGCACTGACACAGACCATTCTGGTTTAGGGGAATTTTTGTGATGTGGAGTTTGTTCCCAAATAGAGTGAAACACTGGAAACCTCTAGTTTTCCACAAAACAGTTTTTTTGAGCCAAGTGTATGTGAGTGGTTTGAGTCTGTACCATGCTCTACCTGCAGCGAGGAGGCCGGGAGATGGGGCCGGTGCTCCTAGTTTCATGATACTTGGCTTTTGCCATGAGAGCAGAGGGCGCTACCCACTGCACCTTGTGCTGTCCTGCAGCGGGTGGCCTTGCTGCATTTGGACAGCGCCATGGTCATCCCTGCTGCGGGGCTGCCGTGTCCTTCGAAAGACCCTCATCAGCCTCCTCTTCCCCCAGGGACTGGAAACCTGAGATTAGGAGCCTACAGCTCTCAGCAGGAAGAATATCACATTAGCCTGGAATGATAACCTGGCCAGTTGTGTTTTGCTTGGGATCACTTACAAGATATTATTTCAAACCTGTGGTCACCTTCTCAGAGCTCTACACTTATATCCCCCTGGTCTTTCAGAAATACATGGGTTCTTGTAGGTTGTGAAATCTGATTGCATTGCTTTTCCCACGTGTTTGTAGAAATACTAGTTTTGTGTGTTTCTCTTTGCGGAGTTTTAAAAAATCTAAGTAGAAAATGTACAAATAAGGCACTGTCAGGCAGAAATAAAAGATTTTGAAGAGGACACTTACGACCCTTATTAAGAATGTTTGCTGTTTTGCTTTTGTTTAAATCATGGAGATGAAGATCTTATTTTAAACAAGTCCTTGAATACTCCCTAAGAAGCACTGTAGTATCAAAAGGAGTTTTCCCAAGGTTCTTCCTTAAATTCTATTTTTCATGTGTGATATAGTGGTTACTATCTGGATGAAAAAAAAAAGCTCTCTTGCAGAACTGGTACTGGATGTTAAATCTAAGCCAGAGAGATCAAAGCAGTGACCTTAATTACTTAAAATAAAAATTACTTAAAATAAAATAAAAGTAATAAAAGTAATAAAGTAATAAAATAAAGTAATAAAATTACTTAATAATAAAGTAATAAAATTACTTAAAATAAAAAGTATGCAAATTAAATTATTTTTATTCTCCAAAAATAATAGACCTATCTGAATTAACTTGTCTATGTCCCTGTTTTCAGGGTGGATTGTTTAATTCCTTAATTCCTGTTTACAAGTGTTTGGCTTTTATTACTGTGGTTTGCTGTAAGGTTTTTTTTTTTTTTTTTTTCCCTCCCCCTCTTGCTTTACTCCAATTAGAAAGACGTGCTGCAACCTATTTGTTTAAACAGTTATGATTTCTATGCCGTCTGATGAGCAATTGGCTTCATAGTCTTTATTTAAAAAAAAAAAAAAAAAAAAAAAAAAAAAAAGTCCACATGGGTGCACAGCATTTGGCTAATTAATTTCTGATAATTTGCAGTGTTAATAGCCAGCTGCCATGGGCTTATGTGACTGTTAATCTGTGGAAGAAGCCATGGTGACATGATTGGAGATCTGCTCCTGCTGGTTGCCAGATGATTCTTCTTATGACAGTGTCACTAGGTTAATTAATTCAATTAATGACTCCCAGTGCTATGTTTTTCTTTGTCTTTTTCATTTGCCACAGGCTGCTGAACAGGTATTCATATGGATATGTTCCGAAGTTTTGTTGCAGGTATGGAGTAAGATACCATTTTTATTTCTAGCTCTGAAGTGTATCTCAATTTTTTAATTAAGTTTTGTAGTTGTCAATTCCATTAGAAATTAGTTTCCTTTTTTTTTTTTTTTTTCATAAATGTGAGCAGTCAAATATCCATGGCTTTATTATTTTCATGAATAGTCATGATTTTCAGTAACTTTAGTGTTGGATATTTTACCTTTCCATAAAGAAGAAAACTCAGAATTAGTTTGAAATTTTCTTCTTATGATGGCCTGAAGTAATTGTTTTCTTTCAAGTTTTCCATCCTTCAACAGAGTAGTTGCTGAAGTGGGTCAGGCTGCAGGTACATCCAGCTTCTCATCTTAGCTCTCATAATGTCACTGTACATTTGAAGAACATAGAAGAACAAATTGTTTTCAGTGTAGCTGAATTTTTGACTAAGGAAAGTGAAAGAAAGGGAAATGGGAGAGAATCTCAGAGCCACCCCAACAGACTCCTTAAGAGTCCTCTGGCTCAAATGCCACCTCACTTATTTTTTGAGAAGAATGAGGACAATCTGGAGACTGTTTTTTTAAAAAAACAAAGCTATTGTTTTTCAGAATAACTCACATTAAAAATGTAAATAAAACACAGGACAGATAGTGAAGTTGAAATGAATATCAAATTTTCCAGGAACAGAGCAGTGAGGACTCTAAAAGGCTTAAAATGAAAGAGGAATCTTTCTCAGGGGCATTGCAGCAACCTAATAAGCTATAGTCAGGAACAATTTGAACTATTACCAGGAGAGGCATTCAGGTAATAGAATCCCCTGAATAGCTGAAGTGCAGGTGTGGGTTGATGTTCCCTCAGCAGTAAAGACACCAGTGTGAAGAGTCGCTTCCCTCTGAAGCGCCACTGGAACTCCATCCTCTGCACAGGAGTCTCCGGCATTCCCAGATGTGCTTCCAGAGACCATCGTCTGACTTGGCGTTGTAGCTGTTTCCTGCACCCCCCTGGCCATGCTGGGCCCAGGATGCTGGCCGAGCTCAGAGCTGGATCTTCCCTGCATGGTTTGTGGGATGTCTGCTCTTTCTAAATCCAGTGCACACTTCAACAGCCAGTTCAGAGAGAGAAGAAGGGACTTTATAGTCCACTGCTAAGCTTTCTGCAACCCTTAATATTAACAAAGGCTGCAGTGAAGTTGATGACATCTCTTGACACATGAAAAGACTTCCCCTTCTAAGGGGGAAGTCACAATGTGCTTTTCTTTAAATTCAATCCAAACATATACTTCTTAAATAGAAATACTATGTTTTATCATGTCAGAGCCCTTTAGTATAAGCAGCTGCCCAAGCAAGCCATAAGCAAGAATCATAATTTGAGCTGTCAGTCCCCTCCAGTATCCCTGTCCTTTGTCTCCAAGACCTGAGTGGTACAAATCAGGATATGTAAATTTGGGTAATAGATCTTAATTATAAGCAGCAGGTGTCTGTGCAAGGGTGCTCAGGTGAGGGAGTTGTACAGCTACTGTCACTTGTTTGTTATCAGTGTACAAAGAGAGGGCTGCAAAGCTCCAATTAATTATCCACCTTAATGAGCTCAACTACCCAAGTGGGAGTGCCTTGTTTGCTGCTACAGTTTAGTCTTCTCAACAGACATTGCTTTAAAAACCAGTTACGCAGCTCAGTCTCGGAAGTGCACCAGCAGTCAGCAGTAAGGATTAAATTACCATGATAAGCTCTGAGAAATTGATTTGCAGCATAGACCATGATGAATGAACCTGTTGGAGAAATGAATTGCGTGAGAGAGATTTCCTTAAGCTGTCTTGGCCAGAGGAGTATCTCCCAAACTTATTTCTAAATGTCCTTGAGCAGGCAACACTCTTTAACTCTTTTAATTGATTTTAAAAATAGATAATTACTTACTTTGCTCTTCTGCCAACACACCACTAACATTAAAAGCATCAAGATCAGGCAAACTGGGGAACACAGTTCAGGCCTAATGTGAGCTGCAGATTACTCTTGCCTCTGGATAGGCCCAGATACTTTAAAATACATGTGAGAAGCCTCAAGAACAGGTGTGGTCCACACTCTGAAGCATCAAGAGTTCCACAGGAACTTAAGGAAAAATTTCTTAACAGTGAGAGTGACAGAGCACTGGAACAGGTTGCCAAGAGAGGTGGTGGAATCTCCTTCTCTGGAGATCTTCCAAACCTGCTTGGGCGCAATCCTGTGCCACCTGCTCTAGGTGACCCTGCGTGTGCAGGAGGATTGGACTAGATGATCTCTAGAGGTCTCTTCCAACCTTAACGGTTCTATCATTCTATGATTCTCTGATTTTGACTCTTAGAGTGGGTCATTCAGTTTCTGTGCCCATTCAGCCCATTCAGGCTTTTCTACCAAGGATACTAATAGTGTATCATTTATTGCAAAATCAAGTGTTATTTATTCTTTTTGCTGAAGTCCTATGTCTGGTTTGTAAGCAGGTGTGTAAGTGTCAAGTTATGCATTGTGGGCTGAGCTAATCTAATGTTTTTCTGGAAGAGTGATTCTGTAGCTGGATGTGTGATTCTCTCCTTGTGTTGGCCATGACTTACGTGCCAAAAAAAAACCCTAAAAAATCTAGGAAAAATACAGCATGTGATTTCATGTCAGATTAGTGGGTTGAATTGGCTCAGTGAAGTTGTGACAACCACTACAACTAGGAAAGTGGGTGAGATGGAGGGAGGAAAAGACACGGTGAGCAGGATCTGCCCCTTCGATGAAGCAGTACTGCGAGTAGATCCACCTTGTTTGTAACTCCACTTATAGCTAGGCATTGTCTGTGGGGCTGCTAACAACAGCTCTCTGCCATTCAGCAGGGAGCTTTGGCTCTTAACTTCATGGAAGCCAAATCAGGCACCAGACACTAACCATATCAACCTGCAGCAAGTCTCCTTCCAATAACCCATGTTGTATAATCAGTTATTTTCCAATCACGGTAAGAGTTGATGCATAAAGTAACACTGAGTAGCACCCCTGTGAATGTACAACAGAGGGCACTATTTAACTCTAGGAAATTTAGGAACTTTTGCTCAGAGCTTCCTCCTTGTGTTAGACCATCCTTTCTCCATCGAGCAGAGCATATTTCTCCTGGGCAGTTTGCGTAGTAAAGCACAGAAGCCACACAGGCAGACAATTTGTCCTTTAGCCAGTGTATTTTATTTTCATCAAGGGTTTCTCCCTTGCAATTTGCTTCCCATTCTCTGCACTGATGAGTCTGGGACCCCCAGGCTATTCCTTGGGTAGTCCATCTTGGTGCACTCATGACTCATGAGCAGATTGCTGTTGGCAGCCCATCAGGCAGTCCTCTCCTAATAGGTTTTTCTTTTTGCCCCCTCTATCTCTGGCAGTGTCTTATGGGACATATGGAGCCTCATTATGCTTTGTCCTATACCTTGTGTGGCCACTGAGATTGGTGCAAAGTGGGTGTTAAAGAGCATCATTCTTATGTGGCAATGTTTTATATCCACTCGGTGAATGATTACATGAGATCTAGAGAAATCGAGGGTCAGCCCCCCAACATGTAGTTTTGCTACAAATTTGGGGCATTATTTTTAAAAGAAACCCAAATTTTTCCTCCTCTAAACAAAGAAACAAAATCTCACAACCACTGTTACTGCACTTGGTTAGGTTACTGCAGATCAGAAAAACTCAATGGATGACCTCACACGTCGAGCAGTATATGTAGCCAAATAGTTGTTAAATCAAGTCACTTTCCTCCTCTGCCTCTACTGCTTCTTGCAAGTAGTACTCACCACTTGCTATTCAACAGCAAATTTTGGGAATATGGGTTCACATTTAGTTTTGTAAATCCCATAGGTTTCCCAAACCAGGAGTATTTCTAAATAAGAACTGAACGTGTCTAATTGTTCAGAGGAAATGTATTACACAATGCAGGGCAAAGCAGTCAAGCCACTTAAAACAGAGTCAATGAATGAAGGCTTCAAGGTAGGATCAGCTGTTTATTTTCATCCATTGTCTGCTTGTTTCCCACACAAATATATTCTGTGTTTAAAATTTATAAAGCTGGGCAAGTCCTTCTCACGCTGTTCCCCGTAAAATATTGCTCACCGCATCTCTCTGAGGGGCTGCTGACAAATAGGCTCTTGTTGTCTAACTTTCTTTCTGCTGAGGTTAATGATTAAGTGGTTCAGAAGGTTAATTCCTGGAGATAGTGTTGTCTTTGGCTCGAACAGATGTTGGTAGTGCTTTAATGTGGTTATCAAACTCGGCTGCCCTCCATGCCGCACTGTGCGCAGCACTGGCCTTTGTCAGGCAGCGCATTCCAGGCCCGCGCTATGGAGATGCAGCGGAGCCTCCACGCTGGCCTCGCTGCCGCCGCGCGCTGGCCCGCCCCGCGCCCACGGTAACCGCCGTGTGCACCACAGAAACCGCTAGTGACAGCCTTGGTTTTTGAAAGGTCTGTAAATATTTGGGTATGCACAAAGATACAGGTTGCCTTTTGATGCTCATACTGAGCAATTTGTAAAGTGACCTATGGGCTTTATATCATCGAGACGTTCAGTAGCCTCCCCAATGAAGTAGTGCATCGTTGGGTAAACTGTTCCCTCCCTCCCTTCGGAGCCTCCTGTTCGGAGCCTCCTGTCTTGTGAGAGGATCTGAGTCCTAGGGGTGTTTAAGTAATCTGTTATGTAATCAGTACCTCTAACAGGCTCATAAAACACTGGGGGTCAGCCCAGTAAGCAATATTTACAGGATATGTGTGGAAATCCTTTATTCCCACCTCCACTGCGTTGTAACTATCCATCATTATCTTGCATTATCTACTAGGAAGAGTAGTGACAGGGAGGCTCCGTGCCCTGGAATTTTGCATTTTTGCATTTTTCATGCAAGTTTAGCAAATATCTTCCTCTTTTCCTCTTAGAGGCTGCTCCAGACCTGTTAACAGAAAAGTTGCTGGTATACAAAGCATCTAACCTCACTCAGACTAGGTATAAGAATCTCATCATTTTAATTATTGCTTTGATTTTTTTTTTCCTGTGTGTTTTTTAACATCTCATATTCACAATTTGTGTCTAGGAGAATAGACACAGTACAGGATAAAGCATCGTGTTTTAATTTGGGTAAAAGTTACTGTTAACTGTGATGAGTTAACACTTCCTTGGGGATGAGTTGCTCTTAACTGACTCATGAAGACAGTTCACAAGAACCTTATATTTTTATCATGCTGGGATTTTTTTTAAAGAAGCCTCTGAAATTTGGGGTTGCAAAGAGGAGTTTGGTCATGTGACCAGAACACTCACTGGTATTTTAAGTAGCAGAATGCAAAAAAGTATATATTTTTTAAAAATTCTATAAGAATTCTTTTGATATAATTGATTTTATGTCAGCCTTATATCAGGATTCATAATACATGAGTGTCAATACAGGCAATACCATAAATGGGTCAATATATTGGTTCTCTACTAATTGTGAATTGCATTTGGAAAGATTTGTTTTTCTTTTATTATCAGCTGAGATTAAATTTGAAATTAATTGTGATAATCTGTGTCCCAACCCAGTGAAGAGGTTCTTGCCACTGGGGTGTTACTCATTTCTGGCTTCCTGATGGTCACCAATGCAGAGGAGCATCATGCCTCATTTTTAGGTTCTCTGGGGCAGGCTCTAGTTTTAAAACCAAGGGAAAAAGTAGCTGTGATGATAATGTGTGTTGTCACAGGCAGTGTTCTATGGCCAGAGACTTCCCCAGAAGTGGAATATCTGTATGTAGCCTCTTGCTACCCCAACCGCGTTCACTTGTGACAGTGTCCGTATGCGATTCTGGGTGGAGCTGTTCTTCAGTGTTTCTGCTGGAGTCATGCCATGAGCAGAACGGAGGGAAAGAAGGGGCTAGAAAAGCAGAAAACTTTCTGGCTCCCAGGGCCAGAAAAGTAGAAAACAAGGATTATTATATTAACGAGGGCACTTCTTTGCAGAAGCAGCATGAGATTCCTAGGCCCAGTCATTCATCTTGAGCAGTTTAATTTGCTTTTGGTCAGATCGTCCTTTCATCTTGAGCAGTCCTTGCTCTCTCTTATGCTTACCTTTAGTATATCTTTAAAGAACAATTTGTATCCCAATTCAGGTGCAATTTGCAAGAAGTGCTTTAAATCTCCTTGTATAAAAGCTATTTTTTATTTCTTTGCACTGGATTTATTTTGGATTGCCCTTAACCAGAGCTGTGCTAGCTTGAGGCTTCATATTAGTAGCTCCCTATAGCTAGCAAACAGTCCTGACCAGCTGGACCTTGGGATCTCCTCTGCTGTTTTTTTAGCTGCATCACTTCAATAGTTAAACCATTACAAAATTCAACCAGGGACGTGCATATATGCATTCGATTTGATGCAGAGTTTGGAGAGATTTTATCAAAAAATGGTTGAATATCCTCCAAATATTTCTTTACAGAGCCATATGCATTCAGGCCTGAGATAAGCAGAGTGAGGGTACTGAAGGCAACAGCAAAGCAGCCTAAAGAAATTTAGGAAAGCAGTAGTTCGTATTCAAACAAGATATAAACTAGTTTTGCTACCTGCTTTTCTGTTGTCTGTACAGCAGAGGGAGTGCAAAGGAGGTATCATAGCCCAGAACTGGGGGAGTAAGTTTGGGGCAGCGCTGGCAGAGGGTGAAGGCCAGGGGGAGAAAAAGACGGTGGAAGAATAGGTAGAATCAAAAAATCATACTTTTTTTTTTTGGTGTACTTTAAAAGTGCATAAACCGTGGAAGGAAATGCAATAATTAACAATTAAACAAGTTAGTATTTTTCATGACGTTTTTCATGCCTTTCAAGGAGATTCACAGGAGAAAACTTCCAGAATCCTATGTTTTCTCTGCTGTAGGTGTGAATTCTCAAAGTCATGTAAGAGAGCGAGATACACAAATCACACTGAAAGTCAAAACCTGCTAAATATTTAGCCCCTTTAGAAAGCCCAGCTGTGGTTGCAGAGCATGTGTTAGATCTGTACCTGTCTATATTAAACCATTTACCATCACAAGAAAATAAGTCATGCTCTGTAAGTATCACACATATCTGAGGATGATCTTATGAATATACATACCCATGGCCACAGGGATAGCAGCAGCCAGCTAGATTGTATGGGCAGGGGCATCACTCTGTGTAGGGTGAGCACAAACACAAATGGATTTGAAAAATACAGGATTGATTTCCTACAACAGAGTGAGCCCTCAGGACCTGGGAGAGTCTTTTTCAAATCATGGATCTTAACAATATCCGAAAGTGAGAACAGAGTGATACCCCAGTTATTAAAAAGCTTCCTGCTCTCTAGAGGATGAAAATATTTGTGGGGTGTGTGTGTGTCAGGGATGCTCTTTTCTTTGCCTTTGTTTCTTGGCACAGTATTTTTGCACTTTGAAACGATGAAAGTTCACAACAGAATTGTTCAATTAACTGTTAAACACTCTCATCAATTCAGGGATCATTTCCAGATCTGATGGATGAGTTCAAAATATTCAATTCATTCTAACCATCAGGCGGAAAAACAGTCCAACTCCTGGGGAGAAAAGAGCAGATAAATGTTGAAATGAACTTGTATATCTGTAAGAAGTATGGTGCAGAGAAGACATTGAGTTATGAACATGGAAACTTCACAAGTGTGCACTGTAAGTAGAATAATCATAGCAAATGTCTCAAGCTAACCATTTTCTTTCACTGATTTCATTTTGCTCCAAGTTTAAAGGGCATGGCATCTGTGTTTGTGTGCCTACAGAGTCTCTTAGCCTGTTACGATTTAGTTATTTCCTACTACAGTAAAGGAAAAATGTAAAATGCAGTTTTAGTAAAAGTATGCAAATAGTAAAGTCCAACAGAAAAGACTGAAGGAAGAAATTGGGCATTCTTAGTTAAGTGAGTGATTTTAGAACTCTCAGGAAAAAATGTCCTTTTTAATTGAGTTTATTTGGACAGTTAAGATTCTGTTGTTGCTATTTTTGATTTCTAATCAGTTTTGTTCCTCACAGATGCAACCAATGGATTCTCCCCATTTTGTGAGTGGAAAATCCTATTATTGAGCTATCAAGTGACACATTCATGTTCACCCTGGGAGTTTGTAGTGGAACGAAGAGCCCAAATCTTCCATTTCTCAGAGAGCAGTGATATAATGAATCTGACCTAATAAAACTGCATCTCCCACTGAAAAAGGAGATCTCAGTACCTCCCATGGACTCCCTTACACTGATGTGTTGCTTGCTTGACCATTCATTGAGCCAGTTCAGGGAATCCCACCAGCAAAACACCCAGCTCGTGTTTTCCAAGGGGTAGAGAAAGGAGAACAGGAACACCCGTGGTTTCTCCTAACTTTCCCTTGCTGCGTCTTTTTCACTTACTGCAAAGATCTCATAACGCTGTGTGAGGCTGTATCAACACCGTAATCCAGGGCACCAGACGTTTGAGCATTGAAAAAGGAACCTGCCCTCCCTTCCACATCCACTACCAGCTTGTTCTGGGGGGTTAAGGTCTGGTGCAGTTGCAATGCAGCAGCATAATTTATGAACAGCCAAGCATGGACTGGGTTTCTCCTGAACATCTGGGTAGTAAGTTGTAGGTATATGAACGTAAGTGTGCAGAAAATGTACCTTGTGTGGTACATAAGTATAATTTTCCTCATTTATCAATTCTATAAAATAACTAGCTTCATTAATTGATCCAGTGTTTAAAAAAAAAAAAAAAAAAAAAGCAGCTGCACTTAGCTCCATCTTTACAGAATAAAAATCTGTTATTTGTAGAGCTTAATCTTTCTATTTCCCTTGTTACACTAGCCCCCCTTTACTGGTCCACTTACTAGTAACACTTACTTTTGGGAGATTGTAATGTTGCTGCAAGCACACAGAGTGCAATTCCTCTAGCCATTAATCTTTGTCTTGATGCTACCTCCACAGTACAATGCCTCTCTCTTTCACTCCTAGCTTTTTTTCCTTTTTCCCTTTTTTCTTCCTTTTTTTTTTTTTTTTTTCCCCCACTGTTTTTTTCCCCCTTTTTTAAATCCCTTCTATTTACCGCAGCGCAGCCACTCCAAGATGTAATTCCTTTTGTTGCAAGATTGCCGCAAACTAACTCCTATTTATGCTGGCTGCAATTTTCAATTAAACACAAGAACTTAACTTTAGCAGAGGGTCCTATAGAATCCACAGAGTCCAGCGCTTGGGACTTAGATTTGCTTTCCCAACTTGCGACTTTGAAGTTGGGAAGCATGAGAGAGTACTTGGATGAGGTGGTAAAAGTGTCTTTCAAATAAGAGCTTTAAAGCAGAAAAAAATGTTAACCCAAGGATTCTGGGGTTAGGAAACAACAAAAGGTAGGAAAACTGATCTCATACTGAAATGATGTGTTGGCCTAGTATCTAGAAACATGGTTTAAGGCAAACAAGTTGCTTGGTTAGTCTTTGTACAGTATAATAATGTCAGAGACATAAAAACAGAACTTCTTTTAAAGGATATGTCTGAGGTGTCCAGTCTAAACCAATTAGGCTTTAAGCAGAAGACTGTGAAATGCCACTTAACATGCTGGTTTTAAGCTTTTAACAACCAACTGCAGTAGGAAGAAGCTGTAAGCTTTTCGTTTAGTTAAATGAGAGCCACACTAGAAACTATAATCAGAAATTGAGAAGAATTACAGTGCTCAAAAAATTCCTATTACGGTTTCTCATTTAACTCTGTATGTATTGAAATAGTTTAGTGGACTAACTTTGCAAGCTAATTTTGTATATAAAAAAGCATATATGTGTGAGACCTCTATCACACTATGTCAAAAAAAAAAAAAAAAAAAAAATCAGCCAGGATTTTTTGATTCCATGGAATAACATACGTCTTAAAGTGGACGAGAAACAATCCTGAGTGTTTTTAATCCTGTCAGTCCCTCCTCATCACAGATGTGTACAGCCATTTAACAGCCATATCTACACATTTTTTTCCCAATTTTTCTATCCACTAATCAGAATAAAAAAAAAAAATCTAACATGTTGTCTGCAAATAAGATTTAAATCACATGATAACCAGAGAATAAAAATATTAACAGTACAGAAATGCAGTGCTGTAGTTGCTCAACAAATTTTATCATTATTTAGAAGTGACCAAGAAAAGGGGGATCTGAAAAGACTTAAATTTGATTTAGGTTAACTACTTTTGACAAGTTTACACATGAGGGACATTGAGACTGTGTGTTCTACTTGCTACTTTAAGTTTCCTTCTGGCTTTCTGTTTGAAAGATTCCAGCCAAAGTTAAATCAATCCACTCTTTGCTGATTTCCAACATTAGACATGTCCCAACTTTTTTTTTCTTTTTTTTTTAACCCTGCTTTCAGACTGACTTTCTCCCAATTGAAATTCAGTCCCTCAATGGTTGTTTTTTTCCTTGCTTCTAAACGTTGATAAAAAGAAGGGTTTTCTTCACTCCCTCAATTTGATGTGACAAGGCCCTGACATGAATAATGGACGTGTTTCTTTCACAGGCAAATCAACTTAATTTAGCATGCCTTTATACTTTCAATAGCAAAGCCACAAGCCTGTAAATTCCATGAGATCCTTTAGGTTTGCAGAAATCTTTAGAATTAGCAGAAAACGTATAAAGTAAACAGCACTTATTTTGTCAAAATACTTGAATAACTTTTATGCAGGAGTTAGAGATGAATATATCACTTCCTAATCAGATTGTGATTTACATGCAGTTGAGGATGGGCTGCCCAGGCTCAGCCTGCCCTTTTGCTAAAGGAGAAAAGAGGCATAGGAGGAATAAATCATCACAAACATTAAATAGAAGTAAAATCCCAAATTCTCTTCTGAGGCTAAAGGAGAGAAGTGGCATTACGAGGAGAGCTTTATGCAGTAGCAGTTAGCTAAGGAGTACTCAGTTCTGCCCATCTCCCTGGAGAATCCCCCTTAGCAGAGTTGTAGCTTGGCACAGTGTCATGCTGCACAAGTGGGAAGCGATGAGGGGAGAAAAGGAGAGTTATTTACTATTTACTGAAAAGTTATGGAGTAACTGAGTTTAGAAAATGACCTGTATGTATGCAGTATGTATGCCTCATAAGCATCATTTTAGCGAGATGAAACTTAGAGCCCTGCCTAGCTATGATGTTGTTGTTTTAAAGATTGCAGCTTTGTCTCTGGCTATGTGGAGGTGAAAAGGATGCTTTGATAGGATGCTATAAAATTTACCTTAAGTAGATTGAGTAACAAAACCCTTCTCGGAAGCTGCAGAGAACAACTTGGAATTTCTACTTGATTGGATGGTTTCAGGATGAACCAGAATGGACTGGTACCTCCCTTGTCACCTGGTATAAATCTTCCATGAAGCCACCAGCTGCAAGGGTAACGCTAGTCTTTCACCTCACAGAGCTCCAAGGAGAGGAAATTATGGTAACTTTCTCAGCTTGCCCTTTTCACCACTGGGACTCATCTACCAGGACTGCTGCTGATAGAAAGCAGCCGGGTAATGCTATGAAAGGAAGAGAGAGGTTAATTCTATTGTCATTACTTATTATCATAGCATCAAGCAGCTGTAACAGCTCATTCATTAGAATACCCTGACAGTGTTGATAATGTATTGGTGAATAGTAAATAGGCTTGTTTGAGGGGTGGAACTCCATTTCTAAAAATCATTCTGTTTGCATAACAAACCATTACAAAAAATCCATCCCTTTCTTTGAGCATTAAATAAATAAAATAGAAGCTACTTTAAAACAGAATCTTCTCAAATTAGATGCTGCTTGATTCTAAGGAATCAGACTGAGCAGAAAAAAAATAGGGCATACAGATGCTCTGTTGTATTCAGCCTTGCTTTAGTAGATGAAACCACGTTCCACAGCTAACAGGAGCCTACATACCTCCAGGTCTGTCTGTAATAAGTAGTTAATCAGCCAATTAGGGGAACCAATAATTACAAATTGGGAAGTAGAGAGAAAGGAGAGGAGAAGGAGGGAATGAGTCAAGGTAGGTTGTAATCCGTTTGAAAAGGTTTCTAACTTTAACTCCTAAAGAATTATGTTCTACTCTATCTTGACTGATTTGTTTTCCCCCTTCCTCCT